>VUQG01021493.1:6763-25168 GCA_015106755.1 Etia nguti | reverse complement strand
CCAGGCCCCGACATGGTTCACGCCTACTGGCTGAAGAAGCTGACTGCACTCCACGAGCGTCTGGCAGCACAAATGAACCAGCTGCTAGTTGACGAGAGACACCCGGAATGGCTAACCGAAGGCCGGACGGTCCTGATCCTCAAGGACCCCCAGAAGGGACCGGTCCCATCCAACTACCGACCAATAACCTGCCTCAGTACTACATGGAAGCTCCTGTCAGGCATCATATCGGCTAAGATGAACAGGCACATGGGTCAATACATGAGTGGGGCACAGAAAGCGATTGACAAGAATACCAGAGGCGCAAAACACCAGCTACTGGTAGACAGAGCAGTCAGCCGAGACTGCAAGACCAGGCTGACCAACCTGTGCTCCTCCTGGATTGATTACAAGAAGGCCTATGACTCAATGCCCCACAGCTGGATACTGGAATGCCTAGAATTGTACAAGATCAACAGGAGCCTAAGAGCCTTCATCAGGAACTCAATGGGGATGTGGCGTACAACACTAGAGGCCAACTTCAAGCCCAGAGCACAAGTCACCATCAAGTGTGGGATCTACCAGGGTATATACATATATGTATATATATGTATGTATATATATATAGAGATATATATATATAGTGAGAGAGAGAGAGAAATAAAAAAATAAAATAAAAAACAAATAAAAATATACAGAAGTTACCGACGCTAATGCCATTTGCGGTTTAATAATAATAATAATGTATACTTTATTGATCCCCGTGGGGAAATTCCTCTCTGAAGCAGTGGGCAGCCACCAGTGCAGCGCCCGGGGAGCAGTGTGTGGGGGCAGTACCTTGCTCAGGGGTACCTCAGGGTAGTCGTTCAGTGGATTCGAACCTCTGACCTTCCGATCACAGGGCCAACACTTTACCTACTGAGCTATCCCTGCCCCAAGGTTTGTCCTTGGCCCTGCTGCTTGCAATTTAAACCAACACTGTTTATATTGTCCAAATGCCTCCTCAAGCACTATTGATTGGGGACATTTGAATTATGGTTATTTATGATGACTACCACGGAACGGCAAAATAATTAGTGTTGGAGACTGTTCCAAACAAGCTGAAATCAGCCTCTTGTACACAGATGGTGATAAGATTTTATAGATAATCCTTCTTTGGAAAATTGTGTGACAACGTTTAATAAAATAAATAATTTGTTTATTCAAATATCTTCAGTGACCTAAAGACTTTTATTTTTCTAGACAACAAAGCACCAGTTTCTCTGTGGGTTTTGTTGTAATAGGTTCCCACTATAGGAAGGTATGATACACTATATTGCTGGAAGTATTCCTTTGTTTGTCTGCACATGCATATAAACTTGAGTGAAATCTTAATCCACAGGGTTTAATATGATGCTGACCCACCCTTTGTCGCTATAGCAGCTTCAGTTCTTGTGAGAAAGCTTTTCGCAAGGTTTAGGCAATTCTTCCAGAAGTGCATTTATGAGGTCAGACACTGGTGTTGCTCTAATTCGTGCCAATGGTATTCTGTCAGGTTAAGGTCAGGACTCTGCACAGGCCAGTCAAGTTCTTCCACAACAAACTAGCTCATCATTGTCTCTATTCTGCCTTGAGTTAAGTGCCCCCTACTGTATCTTGTAAATTGTTGTTACTGTGCCCTGCACCTTGAACCAGAACAGGAAGTCAGCCATGTTAGTTGGGGTAAGTGCACATTTGGTGAAGTTTCAGTCAATTAACTGCTGCAATCCTTGTTCTTTTTTATGCCTATATAACTGTATTAATCACATTGCTATTTTATTCTTTTATTGATATGTTTTAGTTTCACTCCGATTCAATGGTATATGGTGGTGTAGCTTAAAATAAAGCACCTGGAGCTTGAACGTATTCTTATGAATGAAGTTTGGCTTGCTGCTCAATTGTGTACCTACGCATACATGCACAAACACAAGGAGAGCAGCACAGTGTCTCTTTGATTTTACATGGTCTACCAGTTCATGGTTGAGTTGCTTTTGTTCCTAACTGCTTCCACTTTGTTATAATACCACTAACAGTTATCTGTGGAATATTTAATAGTGCCACCACTGGACTGGTGGCATTCTATCACATTGCCACACTGGAATTCACTGAGCTCCTGAGAGCAGCCCATTCTTTCACAAATGTATGTAGAAGTAGTGTGCATGTCTGTGTCTTTGATTTTATACACCTGTGGCCATGGAAGTGATTGAAACACCTGAATTAAGTTATTTGGACAGGACCTTTTGGCAATATAGTGTATTACTTGGCTTCATGCAAATATAAAATTCCCATTATACTTTTAAATACTCTAGGAGCAACCTCTAATTTTCTGCTTCTAAATTCAGATAAAACTGAGGTCATTGTAGTCTGCCCTAAAATTTTTAGAAATATGGTATCAAACCAGATACTAACTCTGTTTGGCATTACCTTGGCCAGTAATTAACTTTTCAGATGGTAGCCTAATGATGACCTCAGAGCAGCAAAAAGAGAGCCATGGCAGATTACCTAGCTTACCTCGCATCAGACACCAGAGGTTTATTCACAAAAGCACATGGACAAACAAACCAGAAAAAGCTGCTCGCCTGACTCTGAACCACCTCTGAAAACACTTACCCCATTCAGGCTTTAGCTTCTCTGCAATCAAGTGCAATTAATTCTGCTTCCAGAGACAATAGCCAACTGCAGGCACAAGATGGCAGTAATCAAAAGTGTGGATATAAAAAGGTATTAGAGAATCTTTATGACGGAATGCGTTTTTAGATAAAAGTAGAGAAATCTTTTTACTTTAATATATTTTTATTGATGATATTATTACATTTCACTTCCATACAAGCACTGCTTGACTTACTTGCCATGTTGGAATGCAAATGGATTGAAAATATTCCATATATTGCTTGGATATACCAGCATATCATTTGGCTGCAGGGTGTTAGTGTTTTGATAGCTAAACAGGCTAATGAGAACGTTTGTATATGCTAGCACTGATTAAATGCTGTACCATAAACCACAGTTTTATGGTTCTGTCTTTATCAGTTTTTTGTAACATGGTTTATAACATGGTGAAAATTTGTTAATCATAATGATTTATGCAAGGGTTATAGTCATGCTAGGTTAAGGTATTTCAGTGGTGGTTACAGGTTTTTGTAGGTGAGCACTGTTGCTCATTTATCTTGAATCAGAAATTCATGATATCTAATGACAGTGCAAACACTTGGAATTCTACCTTTAAATCTTACCAGAAACTGAAAAACAGAGCTAGGACCACTAGGATTAATTAATTTAAGCATGGGAAAGTCATACAGTCATGGGCAAAGGTTTTGGCAGTGGCATAAATTCTAAATTATAGTTTATGTTTTATTTAGATTGCTTTTACAGGCAAGTTTCTATAGTAAAGAACAATTATAAACATTTTATTATTTTCAAAAACTTTTATTGGCAAATAAATCAAAATTTCTTTTTTGCAGTGGTGCCACTGCCAAAACGCTTGACCAGTATTGTGTGGTAGCCAATTCTAGAAACTGTTGACTGCAATGGCTTTGAAAACAAACAGTCAAAACACACTGTGGCAAACACACAGCAGTTTCTTTTAGATGCTTGTGTAATCATGTCTCATTTTCTGAAATAATTTCAACAGAGCATTTGCACTGCACTTTTTGCATTCTGAGACGCACTTTCTGCTCTCTCAAGCAGGACAGTTTTCCTGGTTTTAGCTTCATCGTATCTCTATAGCTTTAGATGGCAGATTTTTCAGATGTACAATTATGTGTGTATCTGTTTCCTGTTGGTCACCATAGATATAATGTTACAGATGTTTATTCTGAGCCATTTTTAAGATGTTCTGATCTCTTTAAAAACAGTTTTTGAAATGTCAGAAAGCCAACAAGTCTGATAACGTCCTTTTCACTTTAATAGTTACACTGCTTCAATTTATAAAAAAATCTAAATCTGTACATAAAATATTATGGGTATTTGCATCACTGGTGAGGATTTTGACCTTACAGTAAGTAGTATGTAGTAGTAAATATTAGCCCAATCAGGGAAAGGTGAAAGGTGGCAGAGCACATGTCCTTAATAGTCTATAACACCAGCATGAATACAGCACAGGATTAACTGCAGTTTCCTGGAGTCACCCCATGTGAAGGTCGACATTTGACCCTTTCCAGATCAAGCAGTCACAAAGTCAAAAGGAAACCCTTCAAATGAAGTATACCAGGCTCTGCAGCAGCCACAAATCATCTGGCTCTCTAATAGTGCTGCCTGCAGTATTGACTTGACCAAGGCAGAGAGTCAGTAATTTAAAGACAAACAAAACAAAGGAACACAATCTCAGTTATTTACAAAGTGTTTTACAACCCTCGGGTGCCCCGCATCTTCCCATTGTCTCCAGGCCACTGATATAACTTGAAAGCTTCGAGTACCCCAGGTTTTTGGTTTTTGTTTGAAACCTGTCTCCATCTCCCTGTGTGCGTATGTGTGTGAGAGAGAGGAAAAAAGAGAGAGAGAAAAAGACAGAGTCAAAAACATAAATGAGAGAGACCTACAAGCCCCTACAGCTCTTGCATATTGCTGTCCATGGGTAATACTGCTGTTATGAAGGTCCGCTTTCCTAACCACTGCTGCCCGACCTACTGTATAACCCCAATCACCAAAACAATACTCCATTCTCTCCAGCTAAACACAGACTGCACAGATGACTACCTGCAAATACTGTCCACTAAATATTTTTCTTTGTAGAATACTGGTGTTATGGCTGTTCCAATATTTACATAGTGGCCCACGTCGTGCCATAGCGACAGAGCACAATGTAAGGACACGCAAAAGGATGCATACTTCATTTGTTTCCTCTCGCTCTGCTGTTGTTTCTTCGTCACAGAGGGGAAAAAAACTCAGCTCTAAATATCAGAGACAGATTTTATTTAACCTATTCTTACTCCCAATAACTCAAAATGCCTCTTAAGTTGTCTGCATTCAGCATCTGGCATAGATGTTGTAAATAATGGATAATATTGATTCACATGTCTTGTTACACTCTTGCGTATCTGCTTGATGGCTTTCTTTTACATATCTTGAGTGGATCTATGAAAGCTTTCCATCTCTCAACATGCTATCTCTCGCTTTGTTCTCAGTGGATATCAGGGCAATTTTGCTTGTGAAGCCTCATTGGCAGGAAGTAAATCCTTTAAGTAAAAAGTAGATGATGATATAGAAGTGCCTCCCTTCTTCTTATCTATGAATTTAGAGAGATGGCTGAGTTTGCTTTTGTTACCAACCTAGTCAGTGCACTTTCATTGGCACCTGCCAGAACTAAAGTGGGCCATCAAGCAGCTAATCATCCAAAAGACTGCATTTATTTATGCTTTAGGACTTTGTCATGAGACAGAGTCAGCAAATGCTTGGATCTACTGTTGAGTGCATTTAAATCTTTGCTACTTCTTGATGAGGAGGATGGTTAATTGGGGTGGCTGTAGCTCAGGCGGTAGAGCAGGTCATCTACTGATCGGAAGGTTGGTGGTTCGATTCCTGGTTTCCCCTAGTCTGCATGCCAAATATCCTTGGGCAAGATACTAACCCCAAATTGCTCTCCGATGCATCCATCGGAGTATGAATGTGTGTAAATGTACATTAGTTTGCACTTGAGTTTAGAAGTGCTTGTGTGAATGGGTGAATGCACAAGTTGTGTAAAGCGCTTTGAGTGCTCAGAAGAGTAGAAAAGCGCTATATAAGAACCAGTCCATTTAATTGGGGAAACAGAAGATTGTTATTTTTGCAGCAAACTAGGCCACAAATATTGGTTCACAATGAAAGCATGAAACAGCAAGCTGAATGAAAAGTAACCCATTATACTGTCCTGATTGCCTTTTGATAATGGAAACCACACTTACATCATACGAGGTGCACACCTCCAAATTAACCAATTAAAAACTATTTTAAAAAGCAGTCTTACCAAGGCAACTCACATGAGGAAGTGACCAGTCTGTTTAGTGCCTGTTGCTACAAGTCAGCCCTCAACAGCTTGTATGAAGTCCACAATTTGTTAGGCTATTGCTTGCTCATATCTTACATTCTGAAAATTTTTCCCTTACCATGATGAAATCCTGAGCAGTCTTCGGAGCATTCATTATGCCTGTTTTGGAATAAGAGTATGACATCGGAGTGCTGGCATAAACTTGTTATCCAATATCCTGTCTTAGCAAGAGAGTTCTCCCCCAAGTAAATTCAAGGACCACAAAGTGGCCAGATTTAACTCTTCTGTCTTCTACTTTGAGAACTGTTCTAAACAGCTTGATATAAAGACTGAGCATTTGACTCTGGGGGGAAATTGACCACTGAACACAGACTGCTGTTGTCTCTCTTGTATGTTGCTTGTTGTTTTTTTGTTCATTGTGAGTCTTTTGTTCATGTGGGGAGACTGTGAGGCTGGCTGTATCTATATTAAATGCCAGTGACTGCTACAATACCTTGGATAATTTTACAGGATTGTAGTTAGTGCTGCTATAGAAGGGGAGCGAGCATAAGGGGACAAGCATTTTTTAAGTGGCAAGTAATTTCAATTCAATTCAGTTTTATTTATCAAGCACCAAATCACCACGATAGTCGCCTCAAGGTGCTTTATATTGTAAGGTGTATAACCCTTCAATAATACACCGGAAAACCCAGCAATCAGACAGCCCCCTCTGAGCAAGCACTTGGCAACTTTGGTAAGGAAAAACTCCCTTTTAACATGAAGAAATTTTAAGCAAAACCAGGCTCAGGGAGGGGTAGCCATCTGCTGAGGGAAGGGAGACAGGACAAAGATATGCTGTGGAAGAGAGCCAGAGATGAATAATAACTAATGATTAAATACAGAGTGGTGTATAAACACATAGAGAATGAAGAAAGAACAATATTATGAGACGCCCCTGGCATCATGAGAAGTCCCCAGCAGCCTAGGTCTATTACAGCGTAACTAAGTGAGTGTTCAAAGTCATGCGATAAAGCCCTGATTATGAATTTTATCGAAATGTAAAGTTTTAAGTCTGATTCTTAGGAGAGTTTTAGGTAGAGAGGTTGTTGTGGTTCCACAGAACTGGAGGCCAAGGTAATGCCATCCAGAGTAAGTGTCTCATTGGAACCCATGTTTCTAAGATTTGTAGGGCAGAATACAACAAAGCTTCAGTTTTCATCTGAATTTAGAAGCAGGAATTTAGAGGTCATTCAGGCCTGTAAGTCTTTAAGAATATCGATCTGTGAAACCAGCACCCTAATACAGGAAGTCTGAATCGACTCCTATGAGTTTTACCCAGTGCAGAGCTTAGATGGAGCCGATGGGTTGGGGACTCGCTCATGATTCTCTTGTTCAGAATCATACATAATTATGGGTTGGTGACACATTCCTGCAGCCACACACAGACACTAATCTGCCAAGGTCGAAGCTGGATCATGTCTACACACACAAAATCTAGAGATTAGAATAATTTTTATTACTCAAACTGCATTTCTCATTCAACGTATTAATTAGATTTATATCTTTGATTAAGAATAGAGATGACTTACTGTAAGCACATATGGATAAACTCTGTTATAGCACTCTGTATCATTTTAAACATAAAAGGCTGAATGTTAAATCTTCAGATTTAATGAGCAGTAAGCCTGGGGGACTTTAAAGATTTCAAGATGACACAACTAATTGGTGCGTGTCATCTGGCTTCATTTAATAAACCTGGGTATCATCTGCACAGGAATGAAAATGTATACCATGCCTTCAAATGACTAATGGAAACGTGTATAATGTAAGTAGAATTGGTTCTAGCGCAGAACCCTGTGGAACTCCATAATTAACCTTGTTGTGTGCAGAGCACACATGAACAAATTGGAGTCTACAAGACAAACATGATTCAAACCACTGTAGCGCAGTACCTTTAATGCCTACAGTATGCGCTAATCTCTTTAATATTGTGGTGGATAGTTTTAAACACTACTCTAATGTCTAGCAGGACAAGCACAGAGATGAGTCCTCTGTCAGAGCCATCTCTACTTTTAAGATTCCGTTTTGAAAAAGCTTATAATTGGGGTTGGGTCAGGTGACCCTGAACCCTCCCTTAGTTATGCTGTGTTTGGCTTTGGCTGCTGGGGAGTTTTCTTCCTGTCAAAAGGGACTTTTTCCTTCCCATTTTTGCCAAGTGCTTGCTCATAGGAGTAGTGTTATTGATATGGTGACATTACAATGTAAAGCACCTTGAGGTGACTGATGTTCTGAAGTGGTGCTATAAAAATAAAACTGAACTGAAATGAATTGAATTTTAGCTGCTAAATGTTTCATTGTGTTTGCCACCTGGTTGTACTGTTTAATGCCCGGTAAGCAGCACATAGTAAAAATGGTCTCACACAGCAAACTTAACATACTATGTTAATTAAATATGTTAGTTAAACATTTTCAGCCACTACCAAAACTCTCATCTCTGGGATTGCTGTGACTGACAGATGTGAGAGGCAATCCGAAAGAGAATTTTGCATTTTGTGGCCAATCTGTGCAGCTCTCTCAAGCTCTTGTTTTCAAGGCCATAGCTCAGGCCTCATCCAGACTGTTGCTGCTGTGGGATTCCTAACAAAATGAGCCTTTGTGATGCAGACAGCATTGAGCATAATGTACACTGACAGAATGAGAATGTACCAAAATGTAAAGGAAGTTTCTCATTACGGACATTTGCTGTGAATACGTTTAGAGCTTATGCACCACATTGGTGTTGTATTGCAGCAGTTTATTACATTTGTGTCTGTTTGATGTAGACCTGCAAAGATGGCAGTGAATTAAACTTTTGGGTCAAATTTGGAACAATGACCTGAATTTGGATTTAAAGATGCCCTGCTGTCTTATACTCATAGGAAAACAGCAGAGGTTAATTCTCGTGAAGCAGCTGGAGAAAAACCCAGAGAATTTCTAGCTTCGCCTCCGAGGAAGGCAGAGCAGCACTGTACTGTATAGGGCTTTTGTTTTCAACTTTTGTCAAACCGCAGCTCTGACTCAGTGTAAGGACAGGCCTTTGAACTCAGCGGTTTCTGCTTTACAGATGAGACCCTGTAAAGCTGAGTGGGAAGAAAGGCCAAGAAGAAATGAAGATGATATTCGTATCACTGTGGTCATGTTAATGCCTCACATGATGTTTGTTGGGAAATTCAACAATCCATACACTGACCACAAAAATGTCTTAAGACAAGACTGTTGGTCATGGCCTTTGATTGCATAACCTTGAAGAGATGCAGCAATTCATCTATAATGTGCCAACTTTACTGGCAATTTCCACAAGACACACAAACACAATCTGTCATGTAAATCCACACCTGTTTCTTGAGCTGAAATTGAAAAGTGGCTTGTCTGCCAAAAAATGGTTTGAAATGGTGGACAGGTGTGATCTTTGGCCAGCAGTGTCTTCCTCCCACAGGAAGCTGAAAATTAAAATGTAGAGAATCAAATGCTGACATTTTTTGAACACGTGGAACTTTTTCCTTTCTCTCTGGTTTTACGTAAGTATTTTATCACAGAGTTGGTTCCAATAAACTGGTGTTATTATCAGTTATCCATCAATGCATGCTAATCTGACTTACTGAACTAAATGTCTATCTGGCATAGGCATAAAAGGATAAGAGGAGGGGTAGACTTATTTAAAAAGTTTCCCAAACTGGACAAAACTGGACAAACTCCTAATAAAACTGCTGATGTTCCCAATATCATCTGTGGTAGGGCTTAAGAGAAGTCTGCAGTTAGGGGCTAGTTTCCTCTTGCATGTTCTGGCTATAAAGGTACTTTTAGTGGAAAACATAAATGTCTTACATGATGAACAATTAAGAAGATTCTAGGCTTTGCTCTAAACATTCAGGGCTTAATGTGTTTCTGAAGTCACTATATTGTATTGGATTAAGCACTTCAGTGGTGGCTGGTCAGTGAAGGCCACTGTTCATTTAAGCTACTTAAACATTCTAGACAGTAAATTAAATATTTATTATAGAGTTATTAAGAGAAATGCACTGTTCACTTGGTAAGCATGGCAGCATTTATTAAATATTTATTCTATTATTCACATTCTTTATATTGTCCCACATTCACCTTTAACTCTGGACTCTAGCACTGCGCATCAGAAGGAAAGTAGACTGATCTTACAGGAGAGAAGTGCAAGTGTAACAAAAGAGAAAAATTTCAGTGTTTAACCTTGAAAAACTAAGATTATCAATAATAAACAAAATGGCTACATATATTGGTATAAATACAGAATATGTGGTAATATTATGTGAAATATTATACTTTCATCAAAGCAACTAGCATGTCGCCTTTATGCAGAACAGAGTGTTAGCGGGCAGTGTATGGAACAGGGTTATGGCATCAATAGATTAATCTGCCTCTTTCTGAAATGAAGGCAAAGATCGCCAGTAACCAAAACCAGCAGGGCAGGGGTTTAACATCATTCATTAAGTTAGCACTATCCTCCACTATCCATCCTCCAGCATCCTTGCATTGTTCAAAACTATTACATGCTCTGGCCTCAGATCATAAAAAACGTTGAGTGCCTCATGTGTCATACTAACTGCACACATAAACAAATGAAAAGGCAGGGAACATAGAATCCATCATGTTTTATGTGAAAAGTTCAGGAAGACGGTGTTAATTTTAACTTGATCCAACTTATGTGTTTACTTTATGCAGTGCATATTATACCTTTATTGAATCCTTTGTTACTTGTTAGCTAGTTTACATAATGACAGGATTTAGCACCTGTCACTACTTTGCTTTTGTTTTGCAATCGCACAACTTTCCCATTTCAGTTTATCAAGCACGTAGCCGAAAATTGTTCAGTACCCTGATTCAACACCAGTTGCTCAGTACAAAAGGGTGCAAACAGTGGGGATTGGTGTAAAAACAAACAGGAACATTTAGCAGCTGAAACACTATACATAGTTCTCTGAGGTTGGTGGAGACCAACATGGAGCTTCACGCAGAGTAAATATAGGACCTATAATTGGACAGAAACACAGCCATAAATTCCTAAATTCAACTAGTGATGCTTTTAGAAGATGATGCCATGTTTATGTTTTATGTACAGCTAACAGGTTTTTTTTCTAAATTGTTCAATTGCAACTATTAAGAAACCTGAGCATTTGAGCTGGAAGTTTTTTCACACAAATTCTTTACAACAATCAAAAAGGATTAAAAACACGATGAGAAAGTGAGTTCTGTTGATTTGAGTGTTATTTGGTTTGCTGCTACCCTTTCACGTAATATAAATTAATGCACCTTTAGGACATATCCAGTACATCCATTTATGTATAGTAGTTTTAGAATTATTTAAAAATATATATTAGAAAATAAGGTAGACAACTCATGTTGATGTGATTGTTTATAGCAGCAAAATACAAATAGTGTTTGGTGTCAAGGCTCTGAGCTCATCACTTCCTGGAAATACCCATGAAACTGAGAAATGATTCATAAACATATCCCTGGGGCCCACAGGTGGATGCTATGGTGCTGGTGGGACTGGGCAGCAGCAGCACTGACAAGACAGAGGGAAAGATGGGAAATACTTCAGCTTACACTGACTTTTAAATTGCAGGAGTGTGCTTATATGACACGGGAACAGTCAAAGATGTTGGCATGGATGACACATTGCCCCTCGTTTTACCTGCCTGAACTAGCTCCGTCAGTGATCAGCACTAACTGGCTGATATTTCTGGGGAGCCATGAATTTGCATAATAAACCAGTGACTAAATATATCACTTCATGAGCTCCTAGACCATCCAAACTCCTGACACATTATAAGCAGCAGACATTCATGACATCACGCGATCATTGGTTGTTGTCATTCATTTTCAGGTGGTGCAGATGGGTTCACTTGCGTCTCAGTGGGGTGGGTGGTAAGGTCTGTGTTTGGCCAGACAAAGTAATGATGGGTGAGCTGTGTGAGCCTGGGCTAATCTGTCCAGACAAACCCCATGGGATCTCCTTAGGTGAACGGATGTCTCTTATTTTCAGTCCATCTGCCACATGACCAGCTGGTTTGATAGGCAAGGCAGCACTGCTGATAGCAGTGCTGCCTTGCCTAGTCAGCTGCTCTGACTATTTCAACAAAAGGTACTGACAGAAGTGTGGTTTTAAGCTATAAATATATGTGCTAACTTTCTAATTAGAAGGCTACTCTTAACTGTTAAGTTGCATCTGACCCTGCATCTGAAAATCAAGTTTGGTTTTTGGCAGGAACTCCTGGAACATACTTTACATAACAGTGAGACATTATACTGCCTTCAACTTGCCCCAAAAATGAATATCTCCCTTTTACTGTATACAAACTCAGGTTTGGATAATGTTTTTTGCATGTTTATACACTATATATCATACGTGATCCAGAAATAGTACATGAAAAAATATTCTTAAAATTTCTAAATGAGGCAGGGAACATCAGTCCATCATCCATCTTCTTCCTCACATCCAGAGCAAGGTCGCGAGGGCCTAAGCAGAGAAGTCAAGACCTCCCACTCCTCACCAACCTCCTTCAGCCTATCTGAGGAAACTCCTAGAGATTCCCTGGCCTGCTAAAGATATAATGTGGCCAACTGTTATGAGCCATTTAGTCCCTGTACAACCGCTGTGAATGGTTGGTCTGAATTACTGTCACCAATCCTTTTAACAGTTTGTGTGGACAGAATTTCTAGGCATAGCCATGCAGTGGAATGCCTCCACCTTTGAGGCCTCGGGATTTCATCTCTGCATTTTGTGGATGATGTAATTCTGTTGGCTTCATCAGTTGGTGGCCTCCAGTTCACACTAGACCGATTCGCAGCTGATTGTGACTGGAATGAAAAATATCTCCGCCAAATCTGAGGCCATGATACTCAGCCAGGAAAGGGTGGAGTACCCAACTGAGGGTCAGGGACGAGTGAAGAAGTTTAAGTATCTCGGGGTCTTGTTTATGAGTGAGGGGAGGGGAGCGAGACATTGACAGGATTGGGGCCACGGGTGCAGTGGTTCAGATGCTGTACTGATCCATCATGGTGAAGAAAGCTAAGTGTAAGAACAAAGATTCACTGGTTGATCTACATTCCCACACACGCCTGTGGCCATGAGCTGTTAACATCCCATTAAGAAAAAAATAAGTGATTCAAATTTTTTGTTCAGTCTGACCAAGAGTGAGAAACTGAAAAAAACTGATGCTTTGTGTCATGCAAAGTAGACTAATGCCTTTGTTGAATGCAAATCTATGGGGAAATAACCTTTGGGCTCCAATGATTTACAGACTTAAAAGCTATAAGCAGGGTGTTCTTTCCTATATCATTGGCAAGATACAAGCCTAAAAGCATTTTGTGTCCCAGAGTTTCTCAGTCAGAGCCAAAATGCTCAACTTGAAACTTCACAACAGGACTTGACTAATCAAAGGTTGATGTTACTGATGTCCTTCTTTGAATACCTTCCACATGTGCTTAAATACAGTGGGTGGCAATGTAGGCCAGGCTAGCCACGGGGGTTGTAATACACTGACAGAAACCCAGAATTGTCACATTTAAGAAAATTGTACCATTATTTAGATTTTCGTTGCTTCCTTATTTACAAGGCATCACAACAGCTGGTAGTTCCACATGTTTTAATTAGCAGATTTTTACACAGCATTCTCTTCCTGACACATCCCCAAAGGGATTTGTGTCTCCTCATAGAATCAAACATGGGATCGTTCACACGTTAGGTGAATGTGTAATTTATTGTGCTCTGCAGCCACTGTTTTTGCTTCATAACTTATTTAAGCCATGAATTAATTATTCAGTTATTTCAGTAAATCGACTATTTTGTTTGTCAATAATAGAGTAAGAGCACGGCCATGGAAATACTGTCATGTAGCCTACACAGCAGTTTAAGTAGGTGCCCAACGAAGAGAGATTTTTGAAACAAACCAAAACAATAAACAGATTTAACAGATTTTAGAAGACATTTGATCATTTGACAGTCAAATCTCACAGATTTAACAATGACAATGTTTTAACACGCATTAATGTTTTGGGGGCAAAATGAGAAGCCACTTTTACTTTCAATCATCCAACAAGTTGATGCTGTTTTCTAATGTCAATACTTATAAATTACGCACAGCAAGTCTATAAAAACTGTTTATCAAGCTTTAAAAGATCTTGGACTGGGATGAAGCTGAATGCAGGCAAGTAAATTCAAATAGAATTTCAGAGTGAAGCTCGACTATTTTTCTGTGTTCTCAGGAACTATTTCTTTTTTTTTTTTTCTTATACGATGTACAACCGTGCAGAATGGGATTAGCACAGTTTCAGACCAATTACGGTTTGAGGTGAATACGGTGGATATTACATGCATGCAGGAAATGGCTAAATCTTATCAAACTGCTATATTTGACTCCATGTGGAGCCAATTCTCTGATGTAGCTGGTTTTAATTACGAGAAATAAGCTTCATGTTTCAGCACAAATCCAGACAGTGAAATGTAATTAGCTGTGTGTGTGTGTGTGTGTGTGTGTGTGTGTGTAAAGCACTCATTTTTCATGTCTACACGCTTTCATGCATACAAAAGTATGAACGTTATTAAAATGCTTTTGTTTTTACTGCTGATTTTTGTAAATGTATTTTTGCTGTTGTTGACAAATTATATTCCTGTCTTCAAAGTTATAAAACAAAGCTTCATTTCACAGCGGCCTGAGTGTGAAGAATATGCAAATGTTGTGTGCTGTAAATAAGCCAAAGAAGGTTTATTGAGTTGAAAAACAAAAGCTCTTTGTCAGTGGCTTTTCTTCAAAGGGCACTGAGTGAAGTTTGATGTGTGTGTGTGTGTGTGTGTGTTTGTGGTTGAGCATTCATGCTAATATGTGGATAAAAACAGCAGGGTGAGACGGTTTTGGGGACTGACGTGGAGGCGATGGGGAGGCTGACGAGCTCTTGGCTCTCTATAGTGCCAGGCAGCAACAGCAGTTTGTCTCAAGGTGTGTGCATCATTTCTCCCGACTAAGCTTCACACAGAGCAGCCAGGCTTGCTGTTACATGCTCACCGGAGTGGGGTGGCGGTAGAGGGGACATTGAAGTTTCTGTTGGGAGTTTGCGTTGTAGCAAAGATGGTCATTGATCAGTGGCTGCCAAATCGGGTTCCTCTTGATGTAGACAATCTTTGTTTGCAATCAGCTAAATGGAAGCAACAAATTGACCTTTTTTTTCTGCCTCTTTTGAGCATCAACAGCAATTTGTTGCTGTGAAGTTTAGAAATATGAAATGCATTCATTCAGTTGTGGGGATTTAATTGGTTCCTGGTTTCAAATGCATTCTATGCTCATTTCCCTCAGTTGATGGCATTGAAATTATGACATTTTTTTCCTCTGACTAAATGGATGGCAATTGAGATGGTTTTAAAGAGGAGCCATTACTGGGATTTTATTTTGGTATTCTCTCACTGAATGACTAAAATGGCCAGTTAAGGATTGCAACTGATTTAATTTACAGAGCCATCACGCCATCTCCAATGGGAATCAGCTCTGTGTCAGAGAACATCTCTGATCTTCACTCCCAGACAAAGAGAACTACAAGCTCATGGCCCTCACTTTTATCTGTTTATTTGATTTTATTAACTGCAGTCAGAGGCACTTTAATTAGAAAAACTGTGGTTTAAAAGTGGAAAATCATAGATGTGGCACAAATCTGAAAATGGACTCTCCAAAAGACTGCTGTTTGAGGGAGCGCTCTGTGAAGCCAAGCAGAGAAAAAGATTCTGCTGAGCGGTCTAAACCACAGTTACTTAAAATACAAAAATATATACTGATGAGACAAAACATAATGACCACAGCATGTTTAAAAATATTTCCTGCTGAGTTGCCTCGCCTCTTGTTTTTACAACAAGCATTAAGCATTTGGGATGTGAGAAAATCCGGTTCCTTAAATTTGAATACAAAATGTTTCTTGCAACAGCTCCATATCTGGAAATCAGGCAGGTCACTTTAGCACAGACTTCACAACAGTTGTCGGAATACAAGCAGAATTTGGTTTGCTAAAATAACCATAGCCTCCCCTGAAAAAGTAGGATGACAGCATGTGTTGCTCAAAAACTCGGACATATTAGCTAGTATTAATGGAGACTTCTTAGATATGCACGTTACCCATGGCATATCTTCTAAATACCCCCCAAACCATCACAGATGCTGGTTTCTGAATTGTGTGTTGAGAAAAAGCCAGATGCCTCAGGCCATTTTAAATGAGCTCAGAGGAGGTGGGAGTCTTTCTGGATTTGGTTCAGAAATATTTTTATCTTGGAAGGGTTTTAACATTTGTAGATCCACTGATCACTGACAAGAGGTGTTACACGAAACATCAGAGGCATTGACCAGTCATCCACAGTTTGCAAAGTTTTATTTCCTCTATGGTTTTTGTGTCACGTGTACGGAGATTTCTTTCAAATCTAGGTCTGTTGTTGATGGTATTTTGAAAAAAGTTCCAAAATTGTATTTTTAAAGCATCTGTCTCTGTCTGTCTATGCAGTTTATCACACAGTGGTCAATCCTTTTTACCTGTTTGTTTCTGAAAAACACAGACTATCTTGGATGCTTGTTTGCCCTGATAAAACCTTTTGGAAATATGTTGCATCAATTTAAAATGACACATTTAGAATAAAAGAGTAAAATTGCTTTCAAATATTTTCCTTAAAATACTTTATGTATTTTCTTGTACTACCTTCTCAAATAGTATTTTTGTTAGTTTTTTTCTATAATAGCAGTCAAGGAAAAATAATATCTGTCAGGCTCACTGCGTGGAGTCCTGTATATATTCACAACCCTACCAGAGGACTCCCATTCAGCTTTTAAAAACTGTGCAGTATAGCTGAGTAGGTTATCCAAGACCTGACCAAAAAGGAAAAAAAAAATCCAGTAATAAAATGGACTACTGTATTCTGTACCTCTTTAGTCAGCTGGAGAAATCTTTAAGGCACCGTCGAGAGCTGGTGCAGTCTACTAAATGTTTCTGTCAGACAGCTTAACGTTTTCACTGTTCTCTTTGGGCTTCTGTCTGCTCCACACAGCGTAGCTGTGCACACATGTACAATACTGCTGAACTGTTTTTATTCCATCAGTCATGTGTGTGCTGACATATGCATACCTGCATGTCTGCTGTCTGCAGATCCAGGTGTGTCCTCTGAAGACCTGCTGCAGACCTGCTGCACTGCTGGCCAGAGATGGGCCTCTGAAAATGGTCACTGCAAGTACATGCCTCTGCTCACTAATGACAACCTCTCTGTTTGCAGGTAAGTAACACGAGAAAATGAATTTTTAGTTATACAAATGTTCTTTGTGGTAGCTGCTGTACACTAACTGTACACATGATATACTTACTCATCAGTGGAAATTTTGTACTAAAGAAATTGTAGTGCAAAAATGACCATTATTACCTTTATAATTTGGACGTTTTGATTACACTGCAGTTGAATGCTGATAACATTGTAACCATTGCTCGCTGTCTTATATGAACTATTTTATAATACCATCATAACTGATTTAAACCATGTACTTTATCATAGACAAAACGAAATGATAAAAATAGTGGGCTACTGTGACCACTGTCATCGGTTTGAAGTGTTGAGATGAGCTTTTTCACATTCTCTATCTATAAACACATCTGACAAGAAAGAGACATATCTACCTATGAAGCCACACGTTCATTTGTGAATCAAGATTGATAGCCAATGAACGCCTTAGTCAGCTATAATAAACCTAAATTTACAAAATGGACTTTCTTGACCCCAAAAAACTGACTGAACACGTTAACTTATCAGGAACGCATTTGCAGAGGCCAAATCAGAGAGCAATTTTCCAATCGAACAACGACAGATACCTGGAAGTTACATCATTCTCTAATACTGTCAGGAAGTGCTGGGGATAGGATTAACCTGTTAACATCAGAGCCACAGGACTGTCCATCAGTAAATCCATCATGGATGATGTTTCTTTCACAGCAAAGAACAGAAATAGAGATTTAGAAGGAGTTGCTGCTTGGGTTATATGGAGCACACTGTTTTTCTTCTGTGTAACATCAGACGGTCTATAAAAGATGGCTGAAAAGTAAAGCCACTTTTTGCAACTCCTCTTTTACAAAAAGCCATCTGGTTGTATAGAGGTCTATGAGGACACCACCTGGGACCACAGTAAACACTTTTACTAACTTGTTTATGTCTCCATTATTTATGTGGTCACCATTAATATGCATATAACATATAATTTATTTTTAACATAAGGAGTAATATGAAGCACAAGAAAAGTGCTAAAATACTTGCTGTGTGTTTGTGTGTGTGTGTGCGTGTATGTGTGTGTGTGTGTGTGTGTGTGTGCGTGCGTGTGTGTGTGTGTGTGTGTGTGTGTGTGTGTGTGTGTGTGTGTATGTGTGTGTGTGTGTGTGTGTGCGTGCGT
>VUQG01021489.1:67071-84611 GCA_015106755.1 Etia nguti | reverse complement strand
TAACTGAACTTAAATCAACAGAAATTAAGGTCCTATGCACACAGCTACACTGACCTGGTCCTTTTCCTTTCCTGAACACCTGCGTTCATCTGCTTAAATAGTCCACTTAACCAAACAATTTCTCCTCTGGACTATTCCATTCAGTAGGTAAGATGAACATTATCATAATCAAACCTCTACTGCTACTCTTTACTGACAACATAAACTCTGTTGTGTAATCAATACATATTACAACAATAAATCTATTTCTCCATAAACACTCTAAAATCAACTTTATTAAATTACTAGAATTCTTCCCCTTCTGCACTTGGTCTCTTCCTGTGACCTCAGATTAACCCAGAAGCTATAAATACAGGAAGTAAAATTACATTTCCTCCTTTTGTTTCTGGAAGACAGGTAGGTAAGGTAAGTTTAAACAAAACCAAATAACAGTTGAAATAAAATAACATGTTAACTTAACAAACTTGTAGGAATTGATTTAAACCAAGATGTTATGGTACATAATCTGTAAAAGTGCAAAACATAAACAAACCCGGGATAGTAGATGTTTGCCTATCGCAGACTACATATGAAATATGGTTAAATCAAAACAAGAATGTTAACTAAGGCTATGGACAAATGGTGTTCTCACCCACTTTGTCACAAGCACACTTCTGCATTTGACACAACGATGATGTAAATGACTAACTCCATTCTTTTAGACAGCAGACAATGGGCTTAAGGCCATGTTTGCCTTTGCTGTAAAAGCCTATTAACAAACCACATAAGTGCAGCAGTGGTTTAGGAGCAGTAACATGAGAGTGACCAGAATAAAAAAAACAATATATAATGTTCCTGTTCGATAACCACACCGCAGGTAATGAGCTAACCTCTCCCACATGAATATTCATTATAGACTCAAAGCTTTAGGCTAATGTGGTACTGTGTGACCTTGCAGTCTAAGGGAAATAACCAGCTAGCCCATTAGTAATTGTTAACATCAGCTCCGCTGTATATTTGCTCTTTTTGTCCATCTGCTCCTAGGGTCTATCAGCTCCTTGGCTGATAACAGTGAACTAGAATTCATTCACTTGCAGCATCTAAAATAGAATTGGAAGCATATGTGCATCGCATCCAGTAATGTGGATCTTTATAGTGCTTCTTTTTTTTGTGTGTGAAATGATTACATGAATAAACATTTATTTTATTGGTTAAGATGAGGACATTTATCAAGAAACTGAGATAAATCCAACAAAACAAGTGAAGGTACAGTATGTGTGCCACATCCTCTATGTACACACATGGTTGTATGTTGGGGTGTGTATAACCCAGTATACTTGACAAATGGAACAACTAATATCACATTTTTTGTCAAACCCAAGATATCCAGCGTATGCGATATGAACAATAATCTTTGAATTTCAACTGTTTTCACATGTTTTTACATGTTTATAAAATCAAGCACCTAGCCATGCAGTCTGCCTTTACAAACATATGCGAAAAAATGGGTTATTCTAAAATGCTTACTGAATTTAAGCGTTGTACCAGTGCAATGAGACAGTTTGTTAAAGTTTTTCCCAGTAGATAATTCCCATTCACACATGGAGCTGCTACAAAGTGAAAGCATTTACGAACCACAGCAACTCAGCCATGAAGTGACACACCAGATAAAGTTAGTGGGCTGGAGAGCTCCAAACCTCTGGCTGTATTAGCATCAGCACAAAAAGAGTCTGATGGGAGCTTCATGGTATGGGTTTCTGTGGACGAGCAGCTCCTGTGTACGTGTCATAATGTTAATCACTAGACAAACATGCAGTCTAACTACTGATGCTCACCTTATTTTAAAAGTCTGTCAGTCAAATCTGTTGTCACTATTCATGAGTGAAGTTGTGTCTTCCTGTGTAGGCATCTTGTCCATGTGTCTGTCTATTCAAAACATGCTTTGTCCACATACCGCTCTACATGTGTCTTTATACTGATGTCCCCTGCAAATGGAAAATGTAATAGAGACTAGCTATTATGACCCTAAGCAGTGGAAAGAGCAACCAGTAGCTAATATGACTCCAGGAGAAAGGTAGAAGGCCAGGAGGAATGTGCTATTGTGGACCAGCAATGCATGCATTATTCATCAGTTCTACTCGCATGGCTGATGATAATGATTTTATCAAATGTGGCACGGTGGATGTTGGCGGGGTGGGGGTGGGGATGTGCGCTTTTTTTATTTTTGTTCCCTTTCCAATACAGTATGTTCATGAATTTCAATATGATATGTTGGGCAACAGAGATGGCAGGAACCATGAAATGGGAAACCAATCTCATCCCGTCAGCTCTTAACTGATATTGCCACCCACACATACACACTGTGATGACATCTGATAAGGATCAAAAGGTGGAGTCTGTTGTGCTGAAAGGCCAGCTCAGGTGGGCTGGAAGAGAGGGGGGAAAAACAGATACACTTGTGTAGTGGTGCTCCTACCCGTGTTTATTCAAAAGAAAACTCAACTGGTCAATGGGCTTTGATATTCATTTACTCTGCACTATCCTAAGTGCTGACACACAGACTGTGTGTGTGTCTTCTTAATACACAAGCAACCCACCAGATGATGAGTGCAGACAGAGCAAAACAACAACAAAAACACCCCAACATCCTGATGTTTTTGCAGCCCCCCCTGCTTCTCTACTTGCATAACATTCTCCACCTGCACTTGTTGTTTTTACCAAAGCTGTTTTCTACTTTTTCAAACATGCCATCACATACAGTACATAACTTGGAGTTATCATTAAACTACTGACTAATTTCTTCCCACTCCTTGGATAATTGCATTACAGTCCAATAAAGGAATGTTTGGGTAGGAGTGTGGGAACAGGTTTCTGTTCATCCTCCAGGACCGGCTACTTCCTGTCTCAGCCAGTTCACAGCACGACACTACCTTCCCCAGTCATGCTGTTAGATAACACGGAAGACTGGGAAGATAATCGGGTCTGATGTGCAGACAGGGAAACTGGGAGACAGATACATATGTGGACGTACATGCATACAATCCTACGCAAAGGAATTATGTTATGCAAGAGGCACAGCGGTGGGATAGTCTCAGTAAGGTGCTGAAATGTCACCATGTGCCTGGGGGGGAAGTGCTGTGAATGCGTGTGTGTGTGTGTGTTGTCTGTGCATTATCATGTAGTGACTTTGTGCTTGTGACCGTCTCCCCTGTTTCCCCTGTGCAGACTGTATGAGGTCCTTTTGTTGGGTAGATCTGTTACCTCTCCTGGCCTTTGTCCGGACATGTTTGCCTGCATAAATGCTAGACACCTAAACACCAGATATTTCAGTAACTTCACAGTGCAGAAGACAAAGACAACAGGGATCATTGGCCTATTATATAGATGCTGTTGTTTTGTTCTGTTCTGGTGATTGAGTTTGGTAATATTAAGAAATCCAAAAGCTCTTTTGTCAGACAGTAAAGAGCAAATTATCTACAGATAGAGAGAAAATTACTGATTGTTGGAGTGTTATTTACGGATTTTTCTTTTTGGGATTTGCAGAAACAGTGGGCATATTTTGAGATGGAAAACTTCGTCCAGACTAGTTCTGGACGAAACTCCCCACTGAATTTCCCGCACAACCGACAAATCAAAACTGTTCCTTTTGAAAAAAATGCCTGAAGGATATTACTTCCTTTCTTGATTGTTACAAATCTCTAGTGTGCTAAGCCTGGTTTTAGCTCCATAAAAGCCCAAACGATAATTTCTTTGCATTCCCTGCTCTTCGATCTTGGCATTCCTGTTTGAATCTTGAATGAATTAGGTTTAAAAAAAAAGCAAAAAGTATTAGTTACTAAAGAACAAGTGAGGAACCAATTGAGAAATACCTCAGTATTGATACTTTTCATGATCTTTTTTCAAATCCAGATCCAGGATATATTTATAGATAATTATTGTTTGCCAAAGAACTGTAACTTTGTAACTAACTGTAACTGTAACTGAAACTTGTAAATAACTCATGAAAGAATAAAGTTACGTTGAAACCAAGCACACCATTGTTTTTCTTGTGACATTACCAATAAGTTTGATGTGTCACATGGCCCTCTTCCTATTGAAAAAACAAAAGTTGTATCCAAGATGGCCGACTTCTAAATGGCCACCATGGTCACCACCCATCTTGAGGAGTTTGCCCCCTCACATATACTAATGTGCCACAAACAGGACTTTAATATCACCAACCATTCCCATGTTATTACGGTGTATCCATATAAATGGCCCACCCTGTATTATCTTTCCCCAAAATTACTTACTGTATCAGCCTATCTTTCCTTGCAGGCAAATATCGTTTTCTTGTGTGTTTGTGCATGCCCATGCTTGTCCACTCCACTGTGTCTTTGTTTGTGTGTAGAACGAGGCCAGAGAGCCAGCAATTAAAAAGAGGACTGGGACATTTTCAGGCTTAGAGGCACAGACCCAGCACACACGCTGGCAGTCAATTGGCAAGCCAGAGGAGGCGAAATTGGAGCGAGAGAAAGAGCGAGTGAGCTGGAGATGAGAGAGGGGAGAAGGAGGGCTGGGTTGGAGCGCATGTGGGAGAGAGAAAAGGGGAAACCAGAAAAAAAGGGGCGGGCTCACACTCAGGCAGTGTACACACCCTCCGCTAAGCCTTCAGTCTGGTGTAGGCACGCAAAAAGACAGCAAGTATGCGAGTATGCGCTCTAATGTGTCTGTGTGTGCGTAAAAGCTGCGCTGGAGTCCGGGAGACGTTTCACTGATGTAAGGATTTCCCTCTTTTTAATTCTTGAAGAGGACGCACACAGGCTGTGTTTTTACCAGTTCAGGGGATTAACTGTAACACGCACGGGGACCTATTAAGTAAAGGTAAAGAGACCTGTTTCTTGTTTTGAGGACATTTGGTGAGCTTTGTGAGAGGTAGAAAGATAAATTGTTGCCTATGGTGACTGGCTTTGTGTTATGTGTGATTAGATAAGTTACTAACTGTGTGTAGCACGTGTGCATCTTCATAGAGTATAAGATTTTTGTCATACCTGTGTGTATGTGTATATGTGCTACACCAGCATGTGTGTTAGGATTTGCTGTGCAGTCCCACACATGGTGTGACTACTCTTCTCTGCTATTACAGTATAGGCTCTATTACTGTTGGGGGATGGCTTTTTTTCTTTCGCTCTTTAGGGTCTCTTACACTTCTTGTCACACACAAATTGATATAAATACACGAGAATTGCACAGAAAGCCCTGTAAACATTTTGGTTAAATGCCAATCCTGCATGACCATTTTATGTGTGACGATGAAAGGAGTTTATCAATCATTAATTCTCTGTGTTGGGACTTTGCCTAGTTTCCCAGTGGTGCTAATTTAATGATGATAAAATACCTTAACAGCCCTCTGAACCCACAGCACCTGGCAGTGCCCTTTGAGCTGTGCAGTTTGCTCTGTAAGAGTGGGGGAAACACAGTGAGGCGTGTTATATCCAGTGCATGTGTTTGGTTGTATGTGTTCACATACTGTAACAGATCTGATATGCAGAGTTATGAAATTACTTGAGTTAAAAGTGTGATTACTCTCATTTCAAGATCAAAAGATCAAGTGCCGCTTACAGTAATTATGGCCTGTCAGAAGTTTGTTAGCCTCTGCTCTTTGAAGAAGCAAAAAAAGCACTCAGTCCTCGACATTTCTGGTTATATCATCAAAGGTTCACAATGGAAGATGAAGAAAGACAGATTCACTGAGAAATTTGGATCTGATAAAGACATCAGCCTGCTCTGTGCATGTGCGTGTGTGTGGGAATATTAAGAGAGGAGAAAAGAATAAGCAAAAGAGTGAAGCGGAGGATGAGACTGACAAAGAGGGAGACTTTAGAGCTACTGAAAGTCTTGAGGGAACAGCAGTTAAAGGCAGATTGGTACAGAAGATTTAGCAGAGTTGAACTAGGCAGCAATACATAATAAAAAAGTAGGGACAAATTGTAAAGCAAGGGAAATTCAGAAACAGTGGTGGAGAGTCTGCAAATATCCACTGTCATTTTCTACTGAATGCTGCAGACATATTTAGCATCTGTCACTCAAACGTTGTGTGTATTCGAGGAGGTGTGAGGTCTCAGCTGTGCCGGGTTCCAGGCAGCAAAAGAATTATGGCGGATCAAAGGGCAAGTAGTCTCTGCTGTCTTTTCCTCCACCCTTACAATCCCTCTTTTTTGCTGGGAAGGGGAAAAAAAAAACCTTTGGTGGTTGGATTGAGATTTTCCTCAACACCAATTATCTATTCAGCAGAGACCATGTGAGGAATCCTTTTATTTTGCTGTCATTTTGTTGTTTTGGGACCTAATAGGGAAAGCAAACACCTCACTGCCTATCAGTAGTATTTACAGTAGATGGTTTGATATTGGTGTGGCATGGTCAATCTAATTGTTTGATAAGCCAAGCAAACGGCTTACCCCAAAAGATATCCCTGTTATATAAAGTCGAATCATAACAGCTCAGTAGCCAAACTTTTAAACAGACTGTTACACGCCTCTGTTCCACAGAATCCGATAAGAGCTGTCACAAAACAATTTTGAGTCAAACTGTAAAACAAAGAGCTCTACAGCAAATCAATTTGCCTGCTCTGCCTTGTAACTTGGTGAAAAACTGTGTTCGTTCTGTTAATATTTGCTTTTCTTTCTTTCTTCAGACGACTATTAAACTGGATCTCTTTCTCTGTGTCTCTTTCTTGTGTTTTCTTCACCTTATCTGTCTTGCCTTCTTGCCACAATTCAGTGCCTCAGTTGCCATGAGGAAGTTGAATATTGGCAGGGTGTTTTGAGGAAGCGATCCGTGAAAGGATTTACAGTGACAGATAAAAACTGGTGTGTGTGTGTGCGTGTGCACGCGCGCGTGAGTGTGAGCGCGTCTGTATGCGCACACTTTTGTTTGTTTGTTTATTTATTTATTTATTTACAAAAATGACAAAGACTTTGGAAAAGCTGGGGGCACCGAAAAGAGGGAGGAGGGAGCCATTATCCCATTCAGTTTTTTTTTTTTTTTTTGGGTGCATGTGTGTCCATTTACTCTGTGTGCAAGCGTGTGCTGGGGACAAATATGTGCACATCCACACAACAAGAGGGTGCTGTGTGTACTGTAGGCTAATAATGTGTGTGAGCATGAAGGGGGGATGGGGCTTTGTTAAGTGAACCCTCTGGGTTGGTGAGTGTGTGTCTGTTTGTCAAGGTGTACTTACTGACCCAGATTGATACACTTGCTCTCATGCTCTATCAGCTCACTTTTAAGGCCTGTATATGCTCAGTTCAGAGAGAACATTGAATTTACCGACAGCTTGGATAGGTCTTAATCAAAAAACAAGTTAACTTAACAATGAGAAGGGTTTCCTTTAGTAGAAGAGAATTTTGTTTTCAGATGTAGTCCATCTCACGTGACGACATTAATACACATTCTTTATAAATGCACTGATACGTAGATATAATTTGTGTATTAAATAAGAGTCACCAAATCAACTATATACTCTGATCTCTTCGTGTAAAGTTCAGCTGTCTGCATACATTAAATAACAAATATAGTATTTTTCTTCACCATCGACAAGAAAAGGGTTTGTGCAGATATTCTCTCACTGTGGTCTACTACAGTGAATAAATCTTATAATGAAAGATATAATACACAAGGTGCAGGAACGGTCTTTGTATGTGTCTCATTTTCTAAATTTACCTTTTATCCCTCTTCCTCAGTGGTCCACTCATTTCTGCTGTTAAACAAATGTGGGGCTTATGCTCCCCCCCCCCACCATCCCCACATGCAATCAAGCTGTTTCAATGTTTGTGTTTCAGTGTGCGCCTCTGGGTTCTCTGTGTGTCTTCTATGTGTGTGTGTGTTCATGTTTCTTGCTGTCTGTTGCTGTCATTTGGAGCCCAGTAAGAAGACAAATATCGCTGAAGTCTGTTTTGGGAAAAGCAAGAGAAAACTGACAGCTGAGGGTGGGGGGAAGTTAAAATGTTTTTTTTCTCTCTCTTCTCTGGTTTCACTGAGTTTCTCTAATTACGCTGCTGGTTCAGTTATGGCTGCACGCAAAAACAGAGGGAATCCCTTTGCAATGTAGATTGTGACAAAAAGGCAGTAGCTCTGAAACTGAGCGGGTCAAGATCAAGTGGATGAGATGAATCTGTGGGTTAGTAAGATGAGTTACAGAACAGGGGAAAATATGTTTATGCTACAAAAAAACAAAAGAAAAGATACATTTTTCAGCCCTTTTTTCTGGATAATTTAACTTCCTCAGTTGTATTTAATAAAAATGATTCAAATAAAATCTCGTAATGTCATAAACCGTGCAGTGGGGGTTGATGGGTCAAACATGGCTCCATATTAAAGTCGAATAGGTTGGAAATCATTTGGACAGCACATATACTGCGTACACATCTGGATGTTTCTGGGCACTTGTGAAATATTTGGAAATTATGAAAGGCATATGTGAGTGTGTGTGATTATGTCATACTAACGTCTTTGCTTTTCCATTATGAAATGTCACTGGCCTGGTTGAGCAGGACTACTTTGTTGTTACCTAAAGACTGCAGATCAGGTGGAGAACATCGTCCCAGACTCCTTAACATTAACCCCCTGATGAGAAGTTAAAAAATGAGGATGAGAAAGGAGAAGAGGGAGCAGAAGGGATGCCTCTAATTTGTAAAGGGGTCTAAGCAGGGGAGGGGTGTCTCACAGTTGACATGAGCTGGCATGTGCTCTCATCATTTCCTCCCTTTTGTCTGTTCTGTCTGCTGATGAATTGGGAGTTTCCTCCTTCCTTCCTTCCTTTACTCCCTCCCTCATTCTCCCATGCTTTATTTTTTCTTTGTCTCCCTTTTTCCGTCTCTTGCTCCATCATGAAATATTTCATCCCTTACTCTCTGTGTGACAGCATTACCACCCTTGTCATGTCTGCCCATTATCTGTGATCAGTGTGGTGTTCCAGCCCACACATCAGCTCTGGATACCAGCTGATGAGGTTGAAACACATTTGCGTGTGTGTGAATGCATTTGAGCTGTTAGATTTTATTTTCTAGGGCATGTATAATTTGGTATACCTTGGGATCAGTCTCCACAGGATGTGTGTAGTGTGAGATTATACCTGTCATTCTAAAGAATATAGTTTCAAAGTGTGTGGTTTCATGGAAAAAGGAAGCTTTGCTTTGAGATAACCTGAACAGGAAAATACTTTAAAAGACTTCAGAGTGCGAGAGAGGAAATGCACGTGTGTGTGTGAAGTGCTGAGTAGGGATTTAGAGCTAGTATTACTGCGGGTGCACAAAGAACTTTTTCAACGATTGTGTTTATGCTTTGTTTGCACTGGGATCTTTTTTTTTTTAATCTCTGATTGGAAATCTTTACTCTCCTGTTTTGAATCTGTTTCTCTGTCTAACTTCACACTCACTGGCTGTATAATTAAAGTACAGGAAACAGGCCACTTAGCCATTGTCTCTTCTCTTTATTCCTTCTTTGGCCCCATCGTTCTCCTCAACCCCCTCATAAGAGCTGGCAGGCGACTCAGTTCTCATCACACAGTCGCACTTTACGTCCCTGCCTGTTGACCTGGAAGTGATGCAGTGGGATATTGCAAGGCGGTCTGAAAAGCCTGTGTGTGCATTTGTAAGTGTGTGCAAATATGTATGTGTATATACAGTATGATGTATGTGTGTGTGTGTGTGTGTGTGTGTGAGAATGACAAAAGCAAGGGCTTAAAGGCAAAGCTGCATGACTTTTCTTTGTTCTTTGGAGTGAGTTTCTTTGAGGGTAAAAAAATAAAAAGCTTTAGTGAGTCCTTTATGAGGTCTTGTTCATATTGTGTGATTTTGTTATTGTCCTGTGGTGTGTTAGCTTTTAGGCATGTGAACGTTTGTGCATATGTGCCTGCGTGATGTCAGGTTGTCTTTGTTGTTCTCCCCTCAGGCTGGCACTCAGATGTTGGTCGTGTGGAGCTTATACAGGTCACTAATGCACTGACAGAGGAGGCTCTATTCACTGTAGCCACTCAGAGTCCAAACAATAACCCCCTAGCTTTAGCCTGCACAAGAGATCAACTCCAAGGAAATGGACCCATTGACCTAGATCCAACCCAATCCTCCGAAGAGATGCCCCGTAACTGAGATGCCGTTGATATCCTCGTCTCAACAACAGTGTTGTGCTTGCCACAAGATATCTCATCACCATTGGCTCATATCAGGGTATAGTAATGTGAGGATCCTTGTTCTAACAAGCCCACTGTGGTTTACCAGTCTTTATGATGTTTATGACTGCTTTTAGAACTGATAATCAGAAAAAAAGAAAGATGACTCAGCCATGCATATAACCATTAGTTTCAACCCTAGACTTATTTTAGTCTTCCTGTGCGTGGGAACCTGACCTATTGTCTGCTAGAATTACTGGTGTGTGTGGTTTTCAGCTGGTGAAATTTGCAGAACTGGGCGTCGGTTCCCCGTGTCATTCTCTGAATTTTTCACACCTTACTGCCACGCAAGTTATGTTTCTGTTTCTGCATGAGATGAACAAATGGAGAAAGAGACCACAGTTTGTCTTGTGGTAAATGAGATAAACAAATTAGATCATATTGAAAATTATAGCATCTGTGTTGCAAACCTAGACTGTAAATTGACTTGAAATTCCAACTTTTTATTTTCAGCAACTGCCATAGTATTGTGTTTTTATTTTCATGTTATTTTTGAATGATCTCTTCTGCTAATTCCTTTGAACAGTTTATAGGTTTAAGTTTCCCAGAACTATACTGTATTGTTTTTGGTGGTTTGTGACCTGTGTTGACCCGAGAGCCGGCACAGTGAGCCGATGTTTGCCTGTCACATTCTTCCTCAGGATTTCTTAGCCCTGTCCCTCGCTGCAACACATTGTCTCCTCTGTCTCCTTCAAGCTAAACTTTGTTTGCTATCCTTGCTATTGACTCAGGTGCACAGATGCACTAAGATAACTTCCCCTTCCAAATCCTGCTGTTCCCCTCCCCCAACTCCCTCAGGCCTCACTCTGTGCTGCCCATTCCTCTGCTGCTAACATCTTTCATTACATTACCTCTGACAGGTTTATACTTTGATGTTTTTCCCCGCCTTTGTCTCAATACCATCTCTTCCCTTAATTTTTTATTTTCTCTTTCTCCTGCTCCCACGGTACCCACTAATCTACCCCTTACCTAGTTTGCTGTTGTGCCAAAGCCTCGCTCTTGCTTGCTGGTAATGATTAGGGTAGTACTATAGCTTTAGCAGTAATCTTAATGAAGTGATAACAGTGTTGCTTTGCGTATTATTAACTCTCTTGGCATTACTCTGAAATGTTGAATCATTTTCAATAATATGAGTAAACTTGTAATGGTATAGTTGTAATATTTAAAGATTAATCATGCTGTTTTTGTTTCACTGAGCTCATGCATGGAATTAGCACAGAACTCCATTTACATATCTAGGTTAATAGCCATTTTCAAGCAGATCTTGCAAACTTGTATTTGTTAGAAAGACTGAATCCTATAAGTCCTGTGTAAACAACTCAGTGTGGATAATCTCAGTTTGTGTGCAAATATTAGTTTTAGTTTTTTTACAATATTAGCGCCTAAATCACAGTTGTTTGGATAATGTGCATAACTCCCATTTTCTGCAAGCAACTTTTATTTTGAAGACTAATTATAGAGTGCAAACATATTTGAGCTTTCTCATCAAAACAGTAGCAAGCTACCAGTTTTCCTGGAAAAATTGCTCCCATCATTTTTAGAGCCAGTGGTTTGGTCACCTCCTAACTCACTGTAACACACACAATAGCCTCTTCAATGGCTCTCTTTTCAGATAGTCTTGCAGTCATGTCATTACTGACGACAAATCGGGTCTTTTCACATCTGGCCTACTTTGAACTGACACAACATCCATCTCTATCAGCCCCTCAGGACCTATCAACACCACTACACGTCTTTACCTCTCGTGTCTCCTTCCGCTCGGCACACATCATTCATCTGTCTACCTGTGGCCCAACACTCGATTCCACCAGCTCCCCGCCGCATTAACAGCCTCTCATCCCCCTTTCACCACCATCATCATCTTTTTTTTCGGACTCTCTTGCCTCTCTCGTCTCATCCCCCTGTCTCAACCTCCCACCTCAATCAGTCTACCTTTGCCTAAAACCCTCTTATTCCTCTCTCACACCCACTCAGCCGCTCTGTTATTTCACTGTCCCTTCAGCCAGCGCAGAGCACAACAGAAGTATTACCCGCCAATTTGGCTCCATTGAAAGCACTTTGTGGTTGTCTTTGACTGTTGATATGTGTCAGTGTGTGACTTCGTGGCAATGCTGGGGTTTGACTTACATTTCTGAAGATAGTATGTGATGCTAATATAAAGATCGTTTGGATTTGGCCTTGATTTTTTTTTTAACCTTGGTGAGGTGATCAGTTCAGACTTTATTCTTCAACACAGTTTGAACCCTCTTAGGTAAGCTTTCTTGTAATTTCAGGAATAGTTTTCCAGGCTTCTTAAAGGATATTCAAAGCTATTATCGGTATGTTTGCTGCCTTTTTTTTGTTCTCTGTCAAGATGAAGATTTCCCACACTGTTTGATTAATGGTGAGGTCTGAGCTCTGGGGAGGCCAATCCATGACTGATATTTATATTTTTACTGTACTGGCAGTGTGTTTGGGATCATTAACATACTGAAAAATAAAACTGCTGCCAATCAGATGCTTTCCAGGTGGTATTGTGTTTGGTATGTGTTAGTAATTTCAGTTCAAGTCAGTTTTGACAACACCACTGACTAAAATGCAGCCTTAAACCATGACAGAGCATCCATGTTACAGATAGCTGTAGATACTCACTGTTGTACCTCTCTCCTGACCTTTCCTATTCATATTGCTGATGATTTGAACTCAGACATTTGAATTGATCATTTTATAATTCCTGTTGTTTTCAGCCAAGATCTGGTGTCTTTTCCTTAGTTAACAATGTATTCTTGACAGCTATCCTTGCACTGAGACCATTTCTGATGAGGCTTTGGCAAACAAAATGAATCAGCTGAAGGGCAAGATGCATCTCTCAGGTCCTGAGTCAGGTGTTTAGTGGATTTTTTTCCCCCAGTTTCTGAAGGTCTTGACTTTTTATCTGGTGGAGATAATATTTTAGGCCTGCCATGTCTTCTTCTGTTTTCTTTCTAACAGCTCTTTGGGATTCACCTTGGTGCAAAAATACTATTTTATGCCTGTCAACCTGTGTTATTGTTGGCATTTTTTGTAGATTCAACAAAAGAAATGGGAATAAATTGTGTGCTTCTGCAACAGGCTGCTAGTAACAAATTACCTAGAGGGTCAATTTCAAAAAGGTTCTTTGCTGTTGTCTGTTATATCTGGTGATCCCTTGAGTTAAGTTCCGTTTTTGATTCATAGATCAGTGTTAAATGGCTTAACAAACAAAGACAATGAAACTGAAAATTAGTGATTGTCAAAAGATTCAAAACTGTGAAAGACCTACAGAAAGACTGGAGAACTATTACCCAAGAACTTCTTTTAAAAATTATTTGGAAGTCTGGCTCCTTGGAAGCACAATATTTGAGACTTTTGTATAGTACTGTACTTGGTTAAAAATAGTAACAGGTTAGTTGTAGTTTTAGCCCCGTCTTGACTCCAATTTTTAGTTTAATGCTTCATTCATTTTTCATCTTTTTCTCCTTCTTTTGACACTCCTCCTCCAACATGTCTTCACGCTCGTTTCTTTTACTCCTTCTCACATATTCGAAACAGAAAATCACCACATGAATATTCAGTTGATTGGTTTTGATGACTGCGAGCCGATTGTCTGCGCAATCACCATCTCATCAGGAAGAACGAGTGAGCGTTGATTGAGGAATGGCAAAAAAGGGGATGATTTATTAATATGTATCAAACCCCACACGGTAGTTTTTCATGTGCCAGTCAGTCCGCTACAGTACGTGGTTTTGACCTTATCATGTCACATATTAACCTACAACAAGAGTCCGAGTTGGATGTAATACAGAGATATCTTGATCTTCTATTTTAAAAGCCTTGCATTGTAATGGAGGTTAAATTGTGGGGTTTCCTGACTTTGAATTCATGCAGCGACTCCTGATAGTTGAGCAAGCATCAAAATCTACACACTTTCATTGACTCTCCCGAGCTCCTCGCTCAATGGAGAGCGGGAGGTAGAAGAAAATCTTCTTTAAAATATGGTAATCCCTGACTCCACCCTGCTGCAGAGACAGTCAGCTGAAATCTGAGTTAAGGAGCATATAGCGTAAGCTCTTAGAAAGCCAGAGGAGCGTATTTAATGAGGTTAGTGACACTTGAGGAGCCAAGCAGAGTGAATTGGCTGACAGTGAATTCCACTGCCCTTTATCTTTTTTTAAAAAACATGATCCTCACTTGCCACACTGACCCCAAATCTCAAGTCTTTTATGTCATATTGCCATTCTGTGCCACATTTTTTTTTTCTAGCTTTCCAAAAACATTTTTTAAGGAATTGTTTTGTTACTACTAAAATAAAACCCAGTCTAATTTTCTGCACTTCTGTGTTAGAGGATGACAAGCAGAGGGGACCACAGTGAATGAATAACAATCATCTTATATCCTTCCACTCCACTTTGTTCTGTCATCTCTGTGCTTTGCTTCTTTGGCCTCAAAATGAAAGCCCTCTTCAGGAAGGAATTATCATTTGTCCCTCGCCAGTTAAAAGAAATTAATGTTTGATTTAAGGAGTCGAGACTCGTGCTTGCAGCCACACACTGTTTGTGTATCTGCATGTGTGTTTAAGCTTAGAATTGGGGCGCGTGCCTTGTCAGATCCCGGAAGGATGAATAGAAGCTAATCTTCCTCTTCCAGGGAATTCTACTGGTGATGTCTCAGGCAGTCCTGTCTCAAAAGAACTGTGGGAGTGCGGCGGAGCGTGCACTACCGTCTCAACAACGGTATATTTTCAAAAGCATATCTGACTCTTGTCTTGGCATTAGATAGACATGGTTCTTCCTCAGATGTGAACAATGAGCCCACCTATGTTTGCAAACAGATGCATACTTGAGAATAACCGCAGTGATTCTTATTCATTTGGACCAAGAGGCTCCCTGCACCCATTCAAGCTCATATTTTGGCAGACTTGCTAACATGTGGTGTGTGCAGGTGTGCATGGAAAAAAAGAGTGGCATAGAGATACTCTGATAAGGCCTTGTTGTCACATTCCCATGACAGTCTGTCTGGACTTGTTTTTGGATTGAATTTTCTTCCAATAGTAATTCCTTCTGTTTTTTTTAAACTCCCCAGAGTAAGCATAAGACCTCACTCCGTCAAGTGGGAGGAGAAATGGTAACAATTCAAAGAATGTGAAAGGTGCAGGAAAAAGGCCTAAGGGAAGGGTGATTCCAGTAATTACGTCATGTGTTTTAGAGCTTCGTGGGGGGTGTTGTAGTTTGAAGATGTGAAGAAAGGTCAGAGAGGCCATTCAAGCTGGGAGCTTTTCTGGTTTCAACAATGTTTAGAGTAGTCACTGTTGCAGTCTTTAGCAGAGATTGGATTTATTTCTTTTGATCTTCTTTTTTAAGCATCATTTTTTAGGTTTTTGGATGAAGCACATCTAAAGAGTGTCATTAAGGGCTTTAAAGTGGCCCAAAAGCATGTGAGTGCTGACAGAGACTGTCTGGTCTTTTAGACTTAATAACTTTGGATTATGATGTTATTTTAAAATCAAAAAAATATAAAAAAGATAGATCTGCACAAATGAATGAACACGGGTAGTTTAATCTGCATAAAGACGTGCTATTTTTCACCATAGAAGTAAATTTGTAAAATACTATGATGTTGTGATGAGTTGTTGCCTTTGGGTAACAACAAGCATTTAACAATAAGTGCTCAGTGATTCAATCATGAAAAATCAGTGTCTGATTGCAACATCCTTTTCCAGAATGCAGTCTACACAGTGACGAGATGAAAGACAACAAGTGACATGTTTTGTTTGGCTTCAGTTGCAGTACAGTGTAGAGCCACATCAGCATCACATACAGTTTGCGTCTGCTGAGCTGAGCTGTGTGTCACGTAGGGCGGTGCTGTGAGACAGGTGCAGAGATGAAAAGATTGGCAGGGGAGAGTAGGGTGTGTCTGCTTTGAGTGTGTTCTGACAGGCCTTTGGTATTTTTCCAAAAAGTGTGAGTGCATGCTGTGACTCGGAGAAACCAGCTCTCATTTCTCTTGGGATCGTGCAGGTGTGTCTGACTGAAAGTGTGCGCCTGCCTTTATTCCACAGTACTCCGCCGTGTGCCACAGGAAACTATGTTCATGCGTTAGGTGATAGACGTGCGGGCCTATAGGTGTTGAGCAACTGACTAATGCAACAGTCACAATGGGCATAATGAATGTGACAGCTCCAGTAGAGAGCTGTTATCGGCAGTGCAGGTAAAAGGAGCCTCCAGTCCCGGTAATCTTCAGCCCTGTGTGGTTTGTAGTCAGACAGCTGTGAGTGCTGCTGTTTGTGACATATTTAGACAATACCTTTTTTATCTTCAGTTGTGCGTATTAAATATGGAATTTTGTTGTCTTCGGTTTTCTTTCTTTGTCCGCTCTGTATGTGTGTGTGTGTGCATGTGTGTGTTTGATTGCGAGTGGGCATGTGTGCATGGTAATGATGCTTTGGCTGCTGTTGCACGGTGCGCCGTGGTAATACACTCTCCCGATGCGTTAATATATTGCGAGAATGAGAGGCTGAGAGAAAGAGAGCGAATAATTATGTTTCCCCTTTTGTCTCGGCTCCCTCAATTAAGCCTGAAGAGAGGCAGACTGAGCACATGTCTACTTATCCACTTAAAGCTCAGCAACAATAGGACCCCCCAATTTCTCTTTCTTTATCTCTCCCTCTCACGCTGTCTTTATTTCTTCCTCTTTCCCATTTTCTCACTTTTCCCTATCAAACTTCTTTTCATAGCACAGCACCCCAGTATTTTTTTTCCTCCCTCTCTGTCTGTACCAGACTCGACACCCCCCCCCCACTCTTTATGTGTTTCGCCTCCAGCCTCGCCTCACCTCTCAGCTCTACAGGGGTTTAACGGAGAGCTCTCCCTCCTCTCCTTGTTACCCTTCTCCCTCTGCCTCTGTGGTGCCTTGCTGGGGGGCACCGGGAAGAGGAAAAATGAAGAGACTAAACATTTTAGACTGTACACTGCCAGAGGAAAGGCAGTGGTTTGATTTCCCCTGTGTTTTGTCACTCAGGATTGTGTTGTTTGTTTGACCCGTGTGCGTTTGTGTGTGTTTTGCGCCATTCTGACTTAGACTGTATGTTATAGAGTGTATGGGTTTGGAAAAATGATGTAAATTCAGTGAAAGGGTCATCAGTAATAAAAATTTTATTTCAGTTCTGTGTGTTAATGATTTGCATTTACTCCTCCTGTTTATCTATCTATAAATCACTCCAGCTGAGACAATGAAGTCCTGTTTTTGCAGTAATTGTTAAAAATGAACCAGCGGAGGAGCCATAAGCCCAAAGTGAACATTTGGCCCTTTTTTTTTTTTTTAAGGTGGGGGGGGGGGGGGGGGGGGGCCGGGGGGTTGG
>VUQG01021489.1:29557-62999 GCA_015106755.1 Etia nguti | reverse complement strand
AACATGTTCATAGCTGTTGATTTGATTCAGTGAACAGGTGATGAGGGGGAGGGAAGTGGGAGAAAGTGCAGGCACTCACTGAGTAGGGAAAAAATGATCTGAGAAAATCTGCTGATTGAAGGTTAGCTGCCATCTATCAGTCGCAGCAGTTCAGCTGATCACAGGGTTGTTAGCTTAGCTGGTTTTGTGCAGGAGCTGCAGGGGTTCAGTGTGACAGCAGGCGGTACCAGGTAACTCAACCGCTGAAGGTCTAAGCGCTGCCATAGGTGGTCATCTCATTCAGAATAATGTATGGGTTTGCCTCAAACACACACAGATTCATAATCACTCAAGAAAAATCGTAGAGTTTCACTGAAGGACACAGGCACATATGGAGAAGGTTAAATGTTTCAGAGTTAAGTGAAAGTACCTGACAGTAATCAGAACTCACCTTGCCCTAACACAAATACACACCGTGCTCTGCAATAACCACCTGCGTGTGTGTTCCAGGCTCAACTGAGAGGGCATCGTCTCTGGACCATCTGTGCAGCCAGCAGAGTCCTGGCTTCAGGGGGCAAAGGAGCCGTTACATTAAAAACCGCAGAGAAGCCGAGTGCGACGGAGACGGGGAAGTGGAGGAGGGTTTGATGTCTCCAGCAGAGGATGATGGCGGGGGGTATGGAGCTTTCACGCTCCCCTGCCGACGCTCACACTGCCTTTCTGAAGGCTTGACTGGGCTCGGTATTCCGGCTACACCTTGCCCTACCTTCCAGGGACGACGCGCACAGACTACTCAGGTATTTCATGAATATGCATATGGATAAGTATTAAAAGCAGATGGAACAGGACTAAAAGTCTTCTTGCTCTATTTTTTTTCCAGTATTGGAAAAAATACAGACTTCTAAACTTAGAATAATAGAGGACTTTGTTTACTAGTGCTGTCCAGGAAGTTCAGGGGCATCACAGACATGACACCAGTTCATCAAGTAATTAACATGTTGTTGACAACCAGAGGAATTTCCTGTGTGTGCTCTGGACTGGTGTATATGCATGTCATATCTTTGCAAATCCAAGCATCCAAGCATGTTTGTATATTTCTGCAGTTGGGAAGAGGATTACACAGAAAGATAGTCAGATAGAAAGTCACCGTGGGACTTCATCCTCTGCTCACATACTGAGCTTTGAACGACAAAGACATTTTGAACTTTGAACTTTATCTAGAGGATTTTCTTTGTCATCGTCCTAAAACAGATAAAGTCAAAGAGTAAGAGTAAGAAAGTAAAGTTCATGTAACGTTCAGGCAGACCAAAATAAGAACTAAATTAGTAGAATAAATAATATCCATGCCTCCCCAGTTGCCATGCGTCACTGATAAAAAACAGAGTTGTTAAACAAAAAGTACCAAAATACTGAACCAAGCTTTTCTTTCAATACATTCCCGGAACCCCCAAGCACCCTTGGATAGCAGATCACCCTAAGTGCTTATTATAAATTCATCTAGTCAGTCTGAGGGGGTTGTTAGATATAAATAGACTGACAGCACAGTGAAACAAAAAGAAAGAACAGAGGGAGACTCAGTTTGGTGAAAGCATAAAAATTTCATCCTCAAAGTGGAAAGCCTTCTTTTTTTTTTATCAGAAATTCATGCAAAAATGAGCACAAAAGGATATTAAAGTGCACTTATGCAATTACCAACTCATGTATACAAACAAAAGTAAACCCAGAAACCGCTTGTACAGCCTACGCTGTCAGGTCTGTGTGAAAGAAACAACTTCTTGTGTTATGCAGATTGAGGCTGTTACTTCTCTGTCTGTATGTGTCAGTAGTTTGTGCAAATAAACCAGTTTCCGTCCATTAATAATGCCTAATCTGTTTCTACCCTGTTTTTCTGGATGACAGGACATCTCTGGTGTTTTAGGCGAGGGGAGCGAGTATGGCGACAGTGGAATTGATGGTGTTGCCACCGAGATAGATGGAGAAGGAGAACTGGTCTCCCGGAGGTGTAAGGCCATGTCTGCCTCTTTCTCAGTGTACTCAGCTACAGAGAGCAGTTTTTTTAATGGCAGCGACAGTGGGAGCAGCAGCGCTGGAGGAGTTGACGGAAGAGGGGGCGAAGGAGGCAAAGGGGGAGTTTATGAAAATTTCCGGAAGGAGCTAGACAATCAAGCCTGGGTTAGCTACATTTTTTGTATGTTATTAAAATATAGGTAAATTCCATGTATTTCTAATTCCTTGATCTTTTCTCGTCAGACAAATCAGGGCCGAGACTGTACAGAGGAGGCGGGCTCTGCTGTAAGTGATGAGCAGAGTAGCGGCACACTCAGTAGTGTGTATCCGCCTGACACTCTGATTAGCTGTGCACACGGCACAGTCAGGAAAGCAGGGACTTTGGCTGTGAAGAACTTCCTGGTTCATAAGAAAAACAAGAAGGTGGAACCTGCAGCGAGACGCAAGTGGAAACAATACTGGGTTTCTCTGAAAGGTGTTGCACAGATTTTCAGCACTATTATGTTTAATGTTTGTGTTGGATTTTACCTGCGTGTGACTGGTAGTTCACAAAAAGAGAAAGGCAGAAACTGTAAGGCAGCAGGTTGCAGGTGTCCATCCAGCTTCAGTCTGAGTACTTTATGAATGCTTAACTAAGCACAATTGTTAGTACATAAAAATGCTTCTGCAGTTTTATTCTTTTGGCTACTTTCTTTGGGGGTCACCACATTGAATCATCTGCCTCCATCTTACTCTATTTCTAGCGTCCTCCTCTGTCACGCCAACCAAGCATGCCCTTCTTCACTACATCAGTGAACTTACTCTGTGGTCTTCCTCTTTCCTTCCTGCCTGGGAGCTCCTTATTCAACATAATTTTTCCAAAATATCCTCTGCACGTGGCCAAATCATCTCAGCCTTGCCTCTGGAACTTTATTTCCATATCTCAACCTGAGCTGTCCCGCCGATCTACTGATTTCTAATCTTCTTTATTCTCTCTTCTTCCCCCAATAAAATCTTAGCATCTTCAGCTTTGTCTCCTGTGTTTGTGTCTGCTTCACCGACACCAAACCGTACATCATAGCAGGTCTCACTACTTTCCTGTAAACCTTCCCTCTCAGTCTTGCTGCTATCCTTATCTCACACATTATCCCTGACATTTGTCTCCACTCACTCCACCCTATGTGCATTCCTTTCTTTCACACCTCTCTTGTGCCACATATTTGAGTTGGCACAGATTTTGAGTTGAATGAACTTGCTGGCGCAATCTGACCGACACTAGGAGTTTCCTGGCTTGTGGCCTCTGTGGCTGTGTTTCAAATGCTTCTGCAACTAAGAAAATAATCTTAATCTCATTCAGATAACCAACCCAAAGCTGTTTAATCTTCCATACACTCTCTCTGCTGTTAGACTACATTCACATCAGCTGTAACACATTCCCTGCCCTTGGTTTTCACCTCTGCTGTCCTCTCTCACACTCTTCAATGCAGCCTTGCATTTTCTTCCCTCAGCTTCATCACAATTTAATTTTACGGCGAAATCCGTGCCTAATCTAATCCGGTCCTGTTGAAATGCATAAGATAGAGAATCTCCTCTATGCATCACGCTCTATGCATCTTATCGTCATAATTTAATGTTACAAGTTTAGTTGTGTCAATAACAAAATAGGTTAACGAATTAAACTATTACATTTATAATCGTTATTTAAATATAGTTCAGGAAAAGGAAGGATGTTTAAATTGATTTAAGGGTACTTATTATAATGTCTGTAAAAAAAACAAAACACTTTTTTTCTTTTTTTTTTTACTCCTTTCCATCTTTCTTTTTGTGCGTTCTTCAAGGCTGCACCCTCTTCCTGTATGAGTACGATGGCCGTTCAGGTATTGACCACAACAGCGTTCACAAACACGCGCTGTGGGTGGAGAACAGCATTGTCCAGGCTGTACCTGAGCATCCCAAGAAAGACTTCGTCTTCTGTCTCAGCAACTCAGTGGGAGATGCTTTCCTCTTCCAGGTGAGAGAGGCACTGGAGTTTAAAACATCTGCCTTACACAACAGATCTGTTACTCTTTAAGCCGAGTTGGCATGACAATACTTTATGCAAGTTAAAGTTAAACCAGGTTGGCATTCATGTATTCAGGTCCAGTGATTTTATATCCTGTCTTTGTTATTTGATGCTACTGTACATACCAGCATCAAACATAAAGAGAAACAGGAAATCGGAAGACAGCTGTTTTCCTCTAGGGGATTTGCGCGTGGCACACCAATACATGTTCATCATGTGTTGGAGATAGGCAGCCCTGTGTCCTTGTGTTTATGTTTGACATGTTTAAAGGCCACGCTGTCACACTGTGACAGTGATCCACCAGACTGACCATTGTGTAATATTAAAATCTGTCTATTTATATGCATGACAGCTCTCCTCAGTGACATTTAATTCATGAATGGGAAAAAAGTAATAAAATGATGATGAGATTATAATGACCATCTTTTCCCAGAGGCCGATATTGGAAGTCATGCTTCAATTCTTTCAGCTGTCAGTTTCTTGATTTTATCTGCTCACTATTGTTACCCGCTTTGTCATGATCCTTTCCTCCCTTCTGTTCAGACATCAGGCCAAACAGAACTGGAAAACTGGATCACGGCGATCCACTCGGCGTGTGCTACTGCTCTTGCTCGGCAGCACCACAGGGAGGACACCGTGCGATTGCTGCGAACTGAAATCCGCAAGCTGGAGCAGAAGATTGATATGGATGAGAAAATGAAGAAAATGGGAGACATGCAGTTGTCCACTGTCACTGATGGCAAGAAGAGAAAGACCATACTTGAGCAGGTATGGGATCAATCGGGTGGTCGTTTGGGGCTAAAAGTGGAGCTAAGTGTCAAGGATTCTGACATACTGAAAGCGGTCAAACAGATTAAAGCCGTACATGAGATGGTGGAGCATTACAGAAACAACACCTATGAGGCATAAGATAAAATGGCCTTTAATTTTGTCATATTATTGCAAATTAATAACACTTTATGCCCATAAAATGCAACTGCAGGGAGGTTTGTTATCTCATGGCTAAAAACCGTCCTCACCTCTTTATCTTCCAGTTAATGTGAATGAAAACACCTGAAGGCGGTTTATAGATGCACATCATTGTGACTTGAACTGCACCGACAATCTCAGGCACTGAAATCATGGCATTAAATCATCTTTACAGCATGCCGTCATCCAGGCAAAATGCTCTAAAGCAGCGTTTCCAACCAAAAATGGTTTCACTTATTCCAGCTGGTGCTCATTTAGAAACGCACGCGAGTCCACTTGCTGAAACACACGCAGTGCATACAGACACATAGCACACAGGTAAACCTGGCTAATCCTTTTAGATTCAAGAGGTCTTTTAAAAGCATTGCAACTTTTTCAAATCTTTTCCAGAACCAGTTCAGTTTCAATAGAACACTGATTTAGTCTTATTCCATGCAGGATGTCTGGAGTTGCTGGTGATGGTAGCCAGCAATGACTGGAAAATCTTACAAAAAGAAAAAAAGCCTAGATGTGTGGTCATTAACAATAAGCCTCCTTGTCCTAGCAAGTCTGTGCAAGTCTATCTGTCTTTATATTGGTGTTGTTGCATAATGCTCTTTCTATTTCTTGTTATATGTAACATAAAAGGAACTAGAAAGCAGTTAATCCTAATCAAGTAAAAGAGCTGCAATTTACGAGGAAGCACTTTGATTGCCTGCTGTAAAGACAATAACTGAAACTGTGGCATCAAAGAAGAAAACAAACCCTCAAGCAGGGTTTATGTCATTGACTGACTTCTTTCAGTTGAGTCACGGAGCTGCCAATAAGGATATAGTTGTGAAAAAAAAGAAAATGGGGATTAAGCACAGAGATAAATAAATAAAAGATCAAAAAAGTGGAAAGTGTGGAAATATAATGACATATAAAACAATTATTTGTATGATAATTATATTTATTTATTTTATCTGTACATATTTATGTATACTTTATTAATAAATCTGAGGAGAGGTGTCCAACAAGGTGAGGTGAACAAACAAATGTGAAAACATATTAAAACTTCTACTTCCATAACTCTTTATATTCTTTATTTGTGTTAATATTTCCTCACTTCCACATAGGTGACCACAGGAACTAATGCAGCGTTAAGTCTAGTTTTGTGTTTCACTGTGAGTGTGTGTTCCTGTTTTTCACCTCCCACGGCCCACCCTGTGATACATTGCACATAGAACAGCAGGTCACCAACTGGTGGGGGCTGTGTTGGTGAGTAATACCTCTCCACAGGGGCTGCAGTACTCCCACATCTCACTTCTCCTGAAACAGCCGAATAACCACCTAACACAGCGTTGGTTCTTTATCTTTTTATTTTTTGTTGTTGTCCTCATTAGAGATAAAACTGAATAAATCTGGATCTCATCAGCAAAGTTTGTTTATATTGCATAATCACAAACGCATGACTTTGACTTTTTACTCGGTAATCTCTTCTGCTTATAGATCTTCTTGTGGGAGCAGAACTTGGAGAGATTTCACATAGATCTCTTCCGCTGCCGCTGCTACCTGGCGAGTCTGCAGGGCGGTGAACCTCCCAATCCCAAACGGCTCCTGGGCTTTGCGTCACGTCCCACCAAAGTTGCCATGGGGCGACTGGGGATCTTCTCTGTTTCTTCCTTCCATGCACTGGTATGGTTAAAAATGTTTAGTGCTGTTATCTGACTGTTCACTCCAGGTGTTTCTCAGGTTGTGATTTTTCTAGTAAACTTGATCGGAGCTCATGAATCCAAACCTGAAAACTCAAACTCACGTGCCTCTACATGTTCCATGTAGAGATTGCGTGAGAGGTTTCCAACTGTCGACCCTCAATAACAGCCCAGCTTGAAGAGTGGGTGTGTTTATCTGCCTGTGAGTGCCTTGTCACATACGCCTACTGAAAGCAAGAATTTCTGCTTGCCTCACAAATGTTCAAAGAAATAGATACTGCCATATACCCCAAGGTTATAAAACAAATGAACAAACCAGGTATGCTGGTTTGATTCTCAGGTCCAAAGTTAGCGTGAGCGCTGTAAAGTGGAGTGAGTTTTTATCCGTAACACGCAATTAGCCACAACATTAAAACTGGTGAACAAGTGAATTATATAACAATAATTTTCTTGTTATAACGATATAGTTTACGTGATGGAATTTAAGTAGATTTAAGTAACTGTCAGCTCTCAAAGTTGATGTGTTGGTGGCAACAAAAATGTGAAATTATAACAACTTGAGTGACTTTGACAAGGCCCAGTTTGTGACGGGTCAGTGACTGGATAAGATCATCACTTAAACAGCAAGTCTTGTTGAGGTTTGTCAGCTGAGAAACTGTATGCTGAGCCTGGAGAACTATTCCTAAAAACTGCTTAAATATATTACAGGAAAACTGCCTAAGAGATTTGAGGCAAATACTTTTTTGATACTCTGTGTTTGCCGGTACATCTTTACACAAAACATTCTACCTATAAATTCTCTCTGAAACCCAAGTTATTATCTCAGTGCTGCAGAATGTACAGAATGAAACCCTACCTGATCTCTATGCTATTGTGTGTCATTGAGCTGTACGCTCTGCATAGTATCATCCAAAGAACAAAGAGCAAAAATGAAGAGCAAAACATGGAAAACATTTCTCTATAGAGCAGATTTATACAAGCAAGCTAACGGATATGCCAAACATACACTAGCACGCACACAACATCAAGCACTGACAGTGTTTTTTGTGATTGGTCGATCAATACAAACTCTTTTAGCAAGCTACCATCCCTGAGGCACTTTCCCACAAACAGGCTTAACACTCTCTGGCCCTTGCTCCCCCTCCTTTTACTGCCTACACCCTCACTTCCTTTGTTTGTGTCTTGCTCCCTCAGTGTCTTCTTCTCCTTATCTGCCATATTTTATACCGTCCTTTTTTTTATGTCTCTCCTGTCCCTTTCATATTCTTTTTACTCTATTTCTTACCACATTCCTTTTAACTAATTTGAAATGTCAGTATTGAATCACTTAAATATGATAAATGGGGCATATTTATAAGGAGAATCACGTTTACAGATACATGTAATGCACAACTATTGAAATGAAATGCAATTAAAATAATTGTTCATGGCTACTAATTAATAAATTGCAAAAATATTAAAATGAACTAATTTGTCTTGCCTAAAGGGAAATATAATTGTTCTCTCTCTCAGCTCTGGTATTCCAAGTTTTTGGTCACAAAAGGAATATTTCTGTTTTTTCCTTCATTTACTTTCTACAGTAGATTCAGGTTGTAATAACAGTATAAAGGCCTCTTATGTGCAGAATGAGAAGATGAGTCTAAAAAGCGGTTTAAGATGTTATGTTTGAAGTGTACATGTCTGATGAGGAGACAGTACGCACTGCCACAAAGATACAGCTCTTTGTGCTGTTTATATACAAGCAGCTCTTTACTAATGTAATGCATAGTTGCTCACAGTGTTTGAGTGTGATTTAACCTAGAGAAGTCAAGAAATGGGAAAGAAAAGTTTCCCTGTGCCAACATCGTAGGTCACTGAGGGGGATATTAGAGGTTGAAAGTATTCAGTAGCTGCTGAAAATGATCACTTTTGTGTGTCAAACTGTTTTCATTCAGGGTGTTAAAGGTATCTGTTCCATTTATGTCGTGTTCTCTGTAACTGTCAATGTCGCAGGTGTCTGCCCGTACAGAGAGCAGCATAAGAAGGCGGAACCAACCCTTCCCTCGCACCTTCAGTAAACGTCGAAGCCGTTTCTCCTCCCTCTGGGGTCTGGACACCGCATCTAGGAGAAAGAGCAAGGGACATCCTTCAATTGACCAGGTACGTTTGACTTTGAGTAACTTTGCAGTGTTTAACGTTTAATTGAAATCTGTAAAATTAGATTTTGGTGAATAACTACTACTACAGCTAACTATCTGCTTTTAGTAATCAGTAAAAAATATTGTGTTTTCGCAAGTTCGATAAGTTTATGCTTGAAACGGCTTCTAGGTGTCAATGTAACAACTATACTTACGTGTGTTTTAATTTTGCGGTGCTTTGTGTTACTGCAGGTGTTTGCTGATGGGGCGGAGCCAGTGAGAAAGTCTTTGCAGAAGGTGTTCGAAGACTCCACCAGTGAAAAATCTGTAAGCCTTCAACTCTGTTTATGTGTAAAAAGCTACATTTAGATTACATTTTGTTGTCGATGTAATATTTTATGTCTGCCGTCTTTTAACGTTCCAGAAGATGAAGTGGTCTTGCTGTTTCTGCTGAACATTAAGTAATAGTGCAGCTGAATGTCTCCTTACTGTGTTAAATTAAGTGCTAAATACATATAATCCAGTATCAGCTTGTTCCCACTTCTGCTGTACAGTGCAATCATTTCCCATCGAGTAATTAAAGGGAGTTGACAACAACCACATTGTACCATTTACAGTAATAAGCTTCCTTAGGCTAAACATGAAGCTCCTCCTCCCTTTATTAGTTTGGTATTCACCACAAATCAGCAGAGTTCATGTGGCTGTGGACTCATTTCTTCTCATTTTTTGCCTTTTGCATACACCAAGAGGAAAAATCACTGGAGCATCTGATGAATCTTTGTTCTTGTATAATGGGTAACGGGCTTCTTAAGACCCCGAGGCCAGCTACATCACTAGATTTTCCACCTCCTTTCACTTAACTAAGATCCTTTTGGGGCTCTGGCTCTTTGCAGGGTGGGTTATCTAAGGGAAAGCACAAAATCCCTGCACCCTTCTGCACCAGTGAGCATTTCTTTGAGGTCATTTTTAAAGTCCTTGCTTTAATATTTTCAGACATTCACTTCTCTCCTCGATGAAGAGTGATTGGAGACATTTGCAGATTTAAAAAACTTTAAAAGCGGCAGAATATCTGTCTCTTTCTCGGCGTCATCGGTCTATGCTCAAGTTTATTTGTATTGGATAAACAACCCTTGTCATCTTCTGCAGCAGTCAACAAATTATTTGTTTCACAGTTGAACGCCTTACATGATTTTGCTCACTGTTCTACATCATAGGCTGATACAATGCCATTGTTTTTTTTAGTATTCTGTTTTAATGTTGTCAAAAAGCATTTACAGAGCAGTGTGGACAGAGTCCCTTTATTTAATTTGCTTTGGGCAATTCCATCTTTATCAGTATCAAAAAGGCTATCAACTGGAGGGATTTTCTGTCCGCTAATCCCACAGAGACAAATTTAATCTGATATGTTCACATCATTAGTGTTCTGATGTTTCAACAAATATGCAGACATTTGCCACCATAGGACTTGCTGGTTTCACACCATCTGTGTTCTCCTGTAACTGCTGTACTGACCACACTTGCACACAATATATCTTAAGAAAGAAAAACAGGTTTCCTAAGACAACCATATAAATGTAGTTTTCCAGTATGCGATGAATCGATATGAACTTTAAGAAAAAATGTCCAGTTGCACATAGCTTGTATAAGGACAAGCCTGCTGGCTCCATATTTTATGAGCACTGGTAAAAAGCACCAGAGATGAGGAGAAGAGAAAAGAAAGGCTTTAGTCTGAACCAAGCAGACAGAAGCCAAGTCTGCAGCAATAACCTGCTCTGGCAGTGCAGGCCCCCGGTGGCACAAAGAGAGATCAATTTTTTTTTTCCACCCACGCCAGGCTTCAGCTGGCAGTGTATGGGATGACTGTAAAGAAAGGCATAAGATGTAACGTGCTGTAGCTGGAAGTAGACTAGAGCTGGAAATGCTATATCAGTGGCAAAGATTTTCCTCATTGAGCATTTCCAGCAAGAATAGCTCCAAATGTTCACATCTGATGGACTTTCCCAGCTTTAATTTGCTGTTTGTTCTGGGGAATCCCTTTGTTAGCATAAGCTGGAAAGGAGAGTTTAGCAGGGATCCGGGAGGCCCCCCCCCCAACACACACACCATCACCACCCTCCAGCAGAGGCATCCTAGATAGGCCAGGAGGGGAGCCAGATGGTGCTGAGCAGGACTGGGAGTTCAGGGAGTTGGGGGAGGTACTACTTACAGGCCCCCCAGTCTGTTGTCTGTCTGAGATAATGTGTGCGCGTCTGTATTTTGTTTGTGCATGTGAATGTAGGCCTGTTTGTGTTTGTGAATATAAAAATGTGCTGTTGCATGTAGTTTACTGTGGCTGTTTCCCTCTTTGTTTCACTTTATCTCTACCACACAGATTCTCACACAGACACACACACACGTACAGATACGGCCAAGTCGAAGTTCGTTTCGACAGGGACCACCGGGCCTGATTGTTAACTGCCAGCAGATTGTATGGCGTGAATGAAAGATGGGGAGGAGAGAGCTGATGGAATGATGTACAGATAGGGGGAAAGGGCACCAGAAGGAGAGGCAGTGATTAATTGGAAGCTGGCGTGATAGAAGAATGAAAGAATAAATGTGGATGCTGTTACTCGATAGGTGGAGATATATTACAGATGGGGGGAATAGAAGACAGCAAGGTGTCTGACAAGGCTGCCAGATTGTTGGAGGTCAGACTGATGTGCCGAAAGGTTACAGATTATGCTTTAAAAACAGTAACACACCCATAAAAATGCAAGTGTAAGCTATGTAACACGTGCTACATGCAATGCAAAAAGCATACTTCAGTACAAGTCTTATTACTGAATTACTGTTTGTGAGTTTCATGATTGCATTAAATCTGTCTTGTCTGTTTATGCTTTCTGCCACTGCAGCTGCTCAAAGATGCATAAACTTAAACTTGCTGAGTGTCTTTGTTTGTTTTATTTTCAGAAGGAGGGAGAAGCTTCTGTGAAAAGTCTTCCTCAGCAAAATGTAGACAGTGATATTTGGGTTCCTGAGTACCTGAAGCCCTCCTGGGTGTGTTTGCCAAACAACCAGCCCATCCTGGCCGTCATACAGCCCGGAGAGACAACACTGGAAGTCTTGAACACTGTCTGCAAGGTGGGCCATTAAAGACAGCATTGCAAATGTTGCATTACTAGAGACTGCACATAAGAGAAATGCATTTTACACAGTGCACTGCATGTAATCACTGATGTAACATGATGTACTTTAAAAAAAAAAAAAAAAAAAAGACAGCTTGCAAAGTGACAGACTGCACAATGTTTCCTCTTTTTATTGCATATACTGCAAATTTTAGTATTGATCCAATACCGACTAAATACAGGGCCAGTATTGGCAATACCAATACAGACACCGATACTTTAAACCTGTAAAGGCAGCTGAGAGCATTATGTCATGATTCATGTGACAAATCATCATTAATTCACAGATTCTCGATGGATTTTATGATCACTAAATCATTCGTGATTTGGAGGTTTGGGAAGTGTGCCTGTCTGCAAAACACTTTGGGTCACTTCTGTTGTTTAAATGTGCTGTAGGCTATGAATAAAACACATGTGATAGTCATTCTTCATAGATGTTTGGGGTATATGTTTTAGGTATATTTTTTTGTTTAAAATCTGCCCACCTCCAATATGCAGCTTTATTACCTGCTAGCTTGCAGACACAGAATGACACACATAGCAGTCAAGCTGCTAGGAATGCAATTAATTCTTCTCAACAGCTTTTTCAAAACACAGGCAGTCCCAAGGTATTAAGAAATTAGACACAGCCCTGTAGAGAGGTCAGAATACCATTAAGTTATATGAGGAAAATGAAGATCTGCCACACTACTGTCAGCTGTCAACTATGACAGGCAAAACATGTGAAAGTCAGCTGTGTGTCAGATGCACATTATCAGCGGTTCAGATACCGTCTTCTTCAGTGTACATATATGAATTTGAGTATAACCGAGTTCTTTCTTTTCTACTTCTGTGATAGCTCTCACAGAGTCACAGATCTTTTAATAATGCTCTTACCTTTCAGGATACACTGTATATTACTGTCATTCACACTCCATCACTTGTTTTCACTTCATTACCTTTTCTCCTTAATTGGCTTCAGCAAGAGACACATAATAGGCGTAATATTGTCTAATGACGCTATGTGTGTGCAAGTCATAAACATATCAGAGTGAAGCAGAGCATCCATCATCATTGTCCAAAATTTTGGACCAACATGTTAGACAGCATTCTCCTGCACTATTACTAAAACTCAAAATGAGGGAATGTCTTTTTGAATAGAGTTCCAGAGATTTGTTGAACTGATGTCAAAGTGGATTGAAGTTTGAAGTATCTGTGGTAGGCGGTGGCACAACATTTTAATGAGACACTTTATGTGGGTTTCTCTTTACTTTTCTCCTTGTCGCCAGATCGCCAGATATTTTAAAACTTAAACGTGCACTCGTATGTACAAATAATATGTTCTTGTTGCCCCCAGACCCATAAGATCGATCCCTCTGGCCACTACCTGCGTTTGAAGGTGTTGGTTGACAACCAAGTACTTTATTATGTTCCTACATTTGAAGAGGACATCTCCGATCTGGTGAGGAAATACACACTAAGCCACTTCAGAAATAATATTTTCAGTAATAACCAGGTGAATATCCTAGGTTTAAATATCCATATAAGTTAATCAAAGACATGCAGCACACATTGCTATGCTGTTTGTGTTATTCCAAGTTTTATTGCAGTATGTTATTTGGATTTGCCATCTTCTTATTCATATTTTTATTGTCAGATATGGATGAATGCTTGTGCATTTTTTATGAGTTGGTTGCCGTTTTGATTTGCCGTGCATACAAAATCACCAGGATGGAAAAGAAGCACTATTGCATAAACTATAAATTATGCAAAGTAGCATTTCAAGTCTATTGTGTGCACTACGAAGTCGCCGTTTGTGTTTGTGTGTGTCTATTTATCATAAGAACAGTCACACTCACTGAGAGTCCCCACCACCACGTTATTCATCTGCTGTAAGCCCCAAAACAAATCCTCTTTTTGATTGCGCCTTGTAGGTGATACACTGAAATCTTTCTCAAAGCACAATCATTGTATAACTCGCTCTTTTCCTCAAGAGCTCTTTTATCTTCCTGCTTTGATCAGTGACTCATTTCACCCGCTTTCATCCTTAGTCTATGATATTACGTTATTATTTCTCCTCAGTGAAGGCTACTACACACTGTGGACTTCTGTTCCTGTCTGTTGCTGCATACACACAGCTGTGTCTATGTTCTAGGCTTTTGTGAGCTCAGGGCCTTGTCTGAGCACCCACTCACTTCACAGCCCTGACCTGGATTTTGACCCCACAACCTTCAGATACAATTGCTTGGTTAAGGAGCCAGAATAATACATGAACCTGTTCATTTCTTATTAATAACAACAGCATGACCATGACCTTATCTGTCCAACAACACTGCTACCCATCCATTTTTTCCCCCTATAGATATATCTATCTATCCATCTCTATTTATCTATATTTGTTTGTTTCTCTTTAATTACAATTATTTATTTATGTATATGCTGTCGTGTGTTTGCAGCTCTACAAAGAGATTGAGATTTATCCCAAAAGTACCAAAGTCGTCCAGTTTGACAAAGCCGAGTTCGGCAACAACGGATATGGTATGCTCGTTTCTGACAATAGCAGTCAGTTCTTGACACACCCATAAATTCTGTTTCAAATTGATTTTCTAATGGACTTGTTAATGAATAAAAGGGAATTACCCAAGTGAATGGCACACATAATATGGAGTGGATTTAATTGCTGTGGTTATACAGCATTTTACGCTGTCAAATTGAAATATTTCAAAGACGACCAAAGAATTAAATGAATTTCTCTGTGTCTAACTATCTCTGCAGGTTTTACTGTGGCAGTTTTAGAGGAGGATGGGGTGCAGCAGCTCCAAGTTACTGAAGTGAAAGCAGGAGGAATGGCTTCAGCGAAAGGTACACATTTTATGCATTTGTGTAAAGGAGTTTAAGAAAAAAAAGGCGCATCCTGACTAGAAATGTGTTGTCAGATGAAAACAAGAAAAGCTGCATCCTCGTGGCTATGAAGAAGTCTTGGATGAATCCGTTACTGTAGCGCACTTACAAGTGATGCTTATAGAGAACGCATTCACAGCGAAGAGATGCTAGAGTCAAGACATTGGCCAAACGGATGTTTTTAGGCTTTTAATCGGAAGTGATTACATTCCAAAACCTTTATCCATAAAATAAAAAACAAACAAACAAACCATAAAACAAGAACAAAAGGATTGTTTATAAGGTGTCGACTTGTGGCTGTTTTCTCATTCCTGAGAACTAAAACAGAATTCCAGTGTCTGCTTTGCATTGCTGGGTCTGGAGATCAACCCCCCTTCACTGGTCCCTATCTTTTAACTGAGACAGAGACACTCTAATGGGTTTGAGAAACATATGGCTGCTTGGTAGATACAACACTAATGTATAGAAAATAACATGCCCCAAAACTAAGCCCCAGAGTCAGACCAAGGTTACTCAAGTGTGAGATTGTGCCCTCTAGTGTATTAGCAATCTGAAAGCTGCTATCTTAGCAGGCTGCCAAAAGACAGAGGACACAGTTGATGGTAGAGGTAGAAAAAGATTGAAGCATCCACATACCACAAAATATCTTATTGCAATCTGAGCACAATATTCTGCTGAATCACAGAGTTAGGTGCAGTTTTAGTGGGTCCACATGAACACTGTGATGAGCCTGTATGTGCGTGTGGTTTATTAACAGTGCAGAGAGGGAATGGGGGAATTGAAATGCTTGAGTTTCTGCAGGGTACATGCAGAAACCAGGCCAGCACTGGACAAGGAGCCCCAAAGGGTCTACTTCGCTCTCACTCCCGCTCTCGCTCTTTCACTGTAATTCTCGTTTCCCCTCCTCACACAGCAGCACACACAAAGGCACATCCATGCATTGCACACAGGCATACACACGCAGCAGTATATGACCAGAGGGGTTATCTCTCTCTGCCCAATAAAGCCTCTGCTACAGCTGACACTTCACATTCCAGACAACTAGGACATAACTTAAGGCTAAATGTGTGCCTTATGCGTCTATACGTATGTAACTGTGTGTGTGTGTGTGTGTGTGTGTGTGTGCCCCTGTGGAATCTTGCTGTTCTATGAGAATCCTACTGCATAATGTCTCTGCTGTTTCTGTTGCAGCAAATGATTTAAAATGAGACTGAAATAGGAAGATAAGCTCATACTCACAGATGACCGCAGTCAAAACATGTCCAAAACCCCCCTTGTGTGTTACTAGATGAGATGAGGCTGCTGTCACATCTCTAAACAGCTGTCACAGCCAATTGGGTTTATTGATAAGGTTAGCTGCTAATTGGTTTGCTGATTGAGTGATAATTCTCAATTAACAGAACGGGGCACAGGTGCTCGAGAGGAGAAGCAGCAAAGCAAGAAGCAAGGCTCAAACTGAAGCTGTGTTCCAGTGTTTTGTTTGTTCACCGATTGTAACATGAAGAACGTATACACAGTGGGCAGGGCAGGACAGGAATAGGCAGACATTGTACTATCCCTCTTAAATCCATCCTGTCTTGTTAGATCAGTATTTGCCTCAGGCAAGCAATCACAGAAGGATGCATTTTTGATGTGATGGAACACATTTGCATCTCAGAGCACCTGATTAGTCTCCGAGGTGCTGCTGGGAAGTATGGTGCGAAAGTTTTCTTTACATAAGTCATCTGTGTGTAGTGCTCTCGAGCGGCCCATAGGAATTCTGCTGTTGGTTGGATGTTTTTTGGGTCATGAACTCACAGATAATGCTTTTACTGACTGTGCATTGTTTGAAAACTTTCTCTACAATAATTTATTTTATATTGACTTTGTTTTTTAAACTGTTTCTTACCATATAATTAGTGAGAGTTCACATTTGTTACATTTTTTTCCCAATTCTCCTTCAGGTTTGAAAGCAGGGGATGAGATTCTGTTACTTAATGGTAAAGAGGCATCTGCCCTTCAAAAGGATGACATGATGTCTGCATTTACAAACCAAACCCTGACCTTGAGCATCAGCACCCTGCCCCAGTTGGATCCTCGGATGTTGTGCTCCTGTCCACCCCGGCGCTCTGACGTGGAACAAAACCTAGCCACAGACGTTTTCTCCCAGAGCCAAGGTAAGGTTTCCTGTCCCAAAAAAGTTGTGGATCAGTTGAATAAGCTGTTTGCTTTTTTAAATAATATATAAGCAGTTTTTCTTACTTGATATTTATATAATGACATCTATACTTAGACATACATAGTTCAGAATGAATGAGAATAAAGGAAAAAGAACAAAATGATTCTTCCTTTTTTTGTCCTTGGCATTGAATTTTCATATCTTGTGTTGCGTGATCATTCACCCTCTAAAACCCAACTTTCTGTGTTGAAGAAGAGAGGGTTCAGATACATCTTTTGCATGCAGTGAGGTGAACAGGGCGATCTACTAATTATGCATGGATGCTGTCTGATAACTAACCTGCAGGCAGCCGCCATCCTTCCTCTGACCTGCTCTTTTTATTTGTGCAAGGGCATCATTTGTATTCCTTATAAACCGGGGCTTGCAATGCGCAGCCTGACAAGGTGGCATTGTTTGGAACTCGGAGCAATATGAATATTAATACGATTCCTTCAGCAGCGTGGAGCTGTCATCATGCAGGATATGCCATATGCAAAGGGTCAGATGAAGAGAAAAACACTTAAGCAGCCAGATGGAGGTTATTGATGATGTCATGCTTTGAGGACACAGGTGTATAAAAGACTTCATCAGCACAGAGGAGACTTTAAAATGGAAGGAATAACAACTAATTTCACTGTACAGTGATATCATAATAAGAAACACTAAAGGTTATAGGAATCTTTAATTACTGTCACTTTAATCCAACACAAAGAGGATGCTATTAAATTATTATTGTCATTAAAAAGGTACGACTACGTACTTGTTACCTTTTAAAAATCAGCCAGACTCACCCAGGCTCTTACAGTAAATGCAGATGAAGTGCACAAATAAATGAAAGCAGCTTGGTATCCGTAGGTATGTGTAGTCTTCTTTGTCAGCTTTGCCTTTTGTATTTTTTTGTAGAAGACATCCTGGATGATGTGTTGGGTTTGACACTGGAGAGCCCGGATGATGCTTATGAGGAGGAACCTTGTCTGCCTTTGCAGAGCCACAGGGATCATCAGGAAGATAAAACTTGCACTGGGACTGGATACAAAGTAAGATATGTTTTACAAAGCCACAGTTTTACACTCAAAAATTCATGCATGCAAAAATAACAGGGTATTAACAGTTTAACCCAATAGAGGATGGAGTTTTTGGTGCTCAGTTTTTGATGTTTTGGCAGCTTTAGTTTTAGATTTCTTAGTCTTTGATTTGTTGCATTGTCATCTTGCAGCCTGACATCTTCAGGGACATTTTTTACATTTCATGCCAGACAGCAAAGAAAAACACTATCATTTGATCAACAATCCAACACAGGCTGGATTTATGTTTGAACAAATTTCAGCAGTTGCTTTGCTTTCATGTTTTATATAGGAACAGTTTGCCAAAACTAATTCTGAACAGAGTTAAAAGGATCAATAGAATGAGTGCTGGATCAAAAAATTCAGCAGACATGAGAAGAGATTGACCGGCACACCAATAGGCCCTAGCATGATGCATAATGTGCGATGCTTTTCCTCAGACTTCTAAAGAAAAGATGCACTATGATCTCATCTCCCCTGTTGTTACAACTGATCAAATAATGTAAAAATGCATCACGATCTACACAACCAAATGTATCCAAGTTATATGTTATATACAAGGTATCTATGTTACTACAAGTTTAACATAAAAAAATCATACACCAATTATTGTTTGTGTTATATAAAGGACTTGAAAAAATAACACTATGGGCAAAATTACACATACAAATAAAAGTGTGTGTAAAACCCCACATAACAAAACGGTAGTGTGGCTATTTTTGCAAAAGGCTGTCACAAAAATGTTGTAATATAAAATTCCTTATTCATTTTTTTAGGCATGCAGTGTATTTCTCCAGAATAGTTTGTCTTTCCCTCTGCGTGAATGATTTATTATCTCAGCTCCTACAACATCCAAGGTTTTGCTGAGAAAGTCACAATTAGATGTTGTTTCTGATACACACTTTGGTATTTAACTATACTTTTTTAATGAGCTAGTGATTTGCCAATCTATGCCAATCCATAAGGATATGTATACATGTATATGATGTAGACTACAATCTGACCTTCTTTTATTTTGTAGTTTTTCCATATGGGGGTCACTGAATAACTGTGAAATGGCATTGTTGGCAATGAACACATGGGTCATTTCCAGAGGGGATGGGGCAAAGTCTGATTAGCAATAATTTTTGGATGACACAATAATCCGCTTCAGTTTCTTTTGAACTTGTAGTAGCAAGACACACAGTTACATACATCCAGACACACAACAGTTGATTTATACTCTTTTTTTTGTGTGTAATTTTTTCAGATCCTGTTAAATGCAGGAACGTGTGTGTATTTTCTGATTACTTTTGTTTTGAATTGTTTCTGCATGTACATAAAACCAGAAAAAAAGTGTTGGTCTGAGAAGATGGGAGATTCTCAGTGGCTTTTCTGTTGTCACAGTCATAATATGTAGGGGATATATAAATGAGTCCAACATGATGGTTACAGTGAATCTGTGAATCCTACTCATTTAACAGATTCACCATATTCTTCCTCCGATAACAGTTTTATATGGTGCTGACAGCATATTGCATTAGCAGCACTGTATTCATAGCAAAATGTAATGTGTATGTGTCGTGGCACATTAACAGATGTGCGTGTAGTATGTGTTGGGTGCGAGAGTGCGTTCTGGAACACTGAATTGGAGTAAATTGGAGACAGGTGAGTGAACAGCATCACTTTGTAATTAAGATTATGTCTGGACTGATCAGGGTCGGTGCAGTGATTGCTGGGACAGGCCGTGTGCCATCTACTCTCCCTTTGATACGCTTGTCGCTTCCATTACCATGGCACTGTCTGATAGCCAGTAACCACCGGAAACATTTTTTCCGTTTTTGGACCACAGTTGATAGCCTAGGCATGAACAAAGAGAAAAGGGGAGGGACATTGCTGTATTCTCTCTTCATTTTGTGTCAATGAGCTTCAATCTCAAGGGAGAACTAATGGGTGAGGTCAAATGCAGCTTCAGTGAAGACTCTTCTATGACTCCAATGTGCCAGTCTGAGAAGTGAGTGAAATACTGAAAGAAAAGCTTGCCTTGCTCTTGATATAGAGGAGAGTCTAATTTGGAACTCATGATGAAAGAAAACATTTAGTTGAAGACGCCGCACAAAACTTTCTGAAACTCTTCGCAGTTTTTAATTAACATTGAAAATTGCTTTGCTGTTTCAACCTCACAGTTGTTCTGCTGTGTATCTGCTGTATGGTTAAATTCAGTAAAAACTGTGATCCTAAATATATGACCAACAAATCCAAAGCCTTTTCGGGGAATTGACCTCTTTCAGCCACACAGCCATACAGACTAATGTACTTGGCTAATCGGGATTGTATATAAGAGGAAAAAATAGTCACTGTAAACCAGTAGACAAGAATAGAATACAAGTGTTAAGAGAGCTCTGAAAGTCAGCGATCTTCATCTCACCTTTGTGTCTCTCACCTCCTGCTCTCGTCTAACACGAGCTGTCTGATTTGTGCCCTAATTTCCATCTGCTGCTTTTTTCCATCCTTTCCTTTCATCTTTACCTTTGCTGTACCACTAATTTTCGTAGATTTTTGATTTACTGTCATATTATTTTCCAAACTGAGAGCAACAATGTGACCATGTCCCGTCTCAGACACAACAGCTCTTTTCTTTTCATCCAGTACCTTTATCTGCTGTCTTGTTTTGAATGCCCTTTCTTTCCTTCTGTCCTTGTAGTTTCATTCTGATCTTGGGTCTTTTTCCACCCACCTCCTCACGAACCCCCTGCTGTTCATTACCATAAACAACACGAGGCTGCCGTTGGCACTTAAAACAGCCTGCTCTCTTAGCTCTCCAGCATGCTGTGGGCACTGACCTTAGCCTGAACACTTGGATGCTCAATCCAAACTTGCCACAGACTGCCAAAACGGTGGCATTTTCTTCAAAAACAAACAGACATTCGCCCAAACTATTTGTCCTTTCTTTATGTTGATCAGCCTTTTGTTTCTCAAGTCTCCTGTTTGGAAAAGCTTCGAAGTGCTGAGGATTGCGTCTTACCTCATTTCACCCAGTGCCTGCGGTGCCATGGTGGCAGAGGAGTGAGGAAAACGAGGCAAAGTGGGACAATTTTAATTATCCCCACATTCTAATTACTCCATTCTCCACAGTGTTTCACATCATTTAGTGGAGATAAATGAGTGTCTGGCTAGCCGGGGGATATGGGAATGTTCATTATTTTAGACAAAGCACAGAGCAACCTTCCCGCTATGATAAACCGACCGGAGAATAAAGCGCCGATTTCTCAGGATAACGGCGATAGTAGCGATGTCAGTGATTGCTAGTGTTCTCCAAGGTGTAGTCAGCCTCACTGACAAGTGTGATGATAATTTACAAATGTCTAACAGTTTGGCTTGAGGGCATTTGAAATGGAAAATACATTATTCAGTGTTTGAAAGGTGGGGTCCAATTTTTATCAAGGTTTGTTTTGATTTATTCTTGATGATATAATTCCAGTTTTTCATTTGGAGTTAATGTATTTGTTTAAAATAATTATTATAGCTTCTGGCTATTATGAATGTATAAGGGGCACAAGTCTTCAGTTATGCTTTGACTTGCCCCCCTTCCCTCCAATCGGGCCTTTTCGCCTGTCTCAGATGGTGTTGTCCTTCCACAGTTTTCCACTGGAGGGAGCACTGTGCTGATTAATGAAGCCTCTTAGGCAGCAATAATCTTTACAAAGTCAACACTGAGGATGCAGAAATAACACATCAATTTGTGTGTTAGTGTTAGAATATTTTGGTAATCACACACCAAGAAAACACATTCTTTCTGATGGTATTGCAACAATTTATATAAATTAAAATGTACACAACCTAATTCTCTAATCAGAGCTGGCTGGTTGCTGCTGTTTTAGGGAATAAAAAAAGTGCCTCTAACTTTTTTCACCCATTAAAGCTTTGAGTTGGAGGATGAATCCTGTAGTCTGCAAAGCCACGGCTCCAAATTCGAAATGTTCCTGTGCAGATTTGTGAAGACTCATGTCATAACATAATCACGCTTTCACTTCAGATTAAATGATTTAAGTCTCTCTCTGTATATCCCATCATTCCTTTCAGGGATTTATGGATTTGCATGTTTTCCCGATCTCCAATGAAATTGAACTTCAAGACACATCCTTCTTTCCTTTCCTTTCTCCTCCCTCCCTCCTTCCTGTCCGTGCTGAAATATTGACAAGTGAATGCTTGTTCTTTTAGACAAACACTGTGCAAGGGGGCACAGGAGGCACGTCAATAAGAATTGCTAGACATTTCCATTTACTTATACATATGCACGTTTATTGCATGTCAAAATTCAGTGCATAGCTGTGAAATGATGTGTGTGCTGTGCTTCTGTGTGCCAAGTATGTGGATATGAATAATCTCTGGTTATCCTGGCTCTCGCTCGGCATGGTTTCAGCTGATGGGTGTGAGAGCAGGTTTGCGCTTGCCTCCATGCTCCTCTGTCATGTTACACTTTCCTCCCTCTCTGTTCTGAGTCAAGGATATAGTACATTCAGTCACTGTGCTAATAAGGACTGCATGTGCTGGACTTGGAGAAAAGCTGCTACTCTTTTTATCCACTCCAACTGTTTTTTTTACACAGAGGATTAATGTTTATCGTTGTATCGTTTATGTGGAATATACTAATTTTCTGCCATTTTCAAGGTTCAGGAAGATCTCATTCTGACCTGTATGACATAGTTTCTGGAAATGGCAAGAACTGGTTTGACTGTGGAATGCATAGTTAGTGCATAAGGGCAATAACTTTTTCTGAGTTGGTTCCCACATGTGTTTTTTTTGTTGTCATTCTAGAAATAATTGCGTTATGCGGAGTATTTCCTAAAACCCATTTCCAAACGTAGCGCAAGCTCAAATACAAGGCTGCTGTCCTTCTCGGATGTAGTGACATAAGTCTTTCTCAGCAGTGATGAGTGAGAGAGAGAGAGAGAGAGAGAGAGAGAGAAGGCAGATGCCTGTTGGAGTGTTTGGCTCCCACCACCCACTGCCTCTTCAAACACCCATTCTCTCCTCCCTCCTTTCTCCTCCCATCTCTTCTTACATCTCTCATGAGGGTGTGAGGTTTGATCTTGTTATTTAATGTTGTGTTCTACACCGCCTGCCACTGCTCCTCTCAAACACCTGGACAGAAAAGTGGAAGAGGCAACGAGGACAGATACAAGGCAAAGAAGACAGTGGAGACTGGCGGTCAGGGCAGCATGCAGGGACAGCCGGTGGACTGAAAAAATAGAAAGTGATTGGATAGATGCTGTAGGATAAGGTGACATGGGAGTGCTGTTGTTCATTGCAATCTGTTCTGTTCAGTCTGCCTAATGACCCATTTGTTCAGCTGCCACAGTAATGATTTTACCAGCTGCAGTGTTTTGCAGAGCAGGGTGAGTGTTGAATAGCAGGCATCTCCTTTAGCACTTCTGATCAGTTTAGCTTGAGAAGTTCGGCAACTCTACATTCTGCACAGGGCAGAAAAACACAGCCTTCCCGCGGCAGAGGAAGAGTGGAAGCACCCTGGAATTGAAAAGCAGGACAGGAAATGAAAACCTGATTTCTCGTTGAAACTTCACCTGCTGGGATGTCCGCCTTTAGGAGAAGCAGAAATTCTAAGCCACCGACCGAATCCATCTATGATATGTTGCAGCTGGTGAGCTGTGCAGTCTTGTGTATGTGTGTGTGTGTGTGTGTGTGTGTGTGTGTGTGTGTGAGGTGGCTTGTGTTTTGGATGCAATCCCGCAAAGGTTAGTGATTATGTCATGGTATTGTACCAGCCATGCTAAGCTTATGCTTAGTGCAATCCCCAGTTGTACAACCCATTTTAATATTTTATGTAATATTTGTATCTTATCACACATTTTGAGTGTATGAGCTACTGTTTTCAGACATTATTATTTACTATATCTTGTTTATATCTCAGTGGCATGGAGAATAAAATGGCATTGATGCTGGACAAGCTAATAACTGTTATACTGCACATTAGAATCTGCGATCGAAGGTTGCACTTGTTTTTTGGATGGTTTAAAATAAAACCCAGATCAATAATAATTGAATCGAATTAGTTATGCACTTTACTATTTTTTTTATGCAACTTAGATTGCCAGTGTGAAAGTTAGTTATTGGTCATGGTGCGGCATCATGTTGCCATTCTTCTCTCCTTCCTCGTCCCCATCTCTTGTCATCTGTCTCTTCCACTGCCCCATCTGCCACTTGGCTGTCAAGGGCGAGAACTCGCTTTCTAGGGGCAAAAATGGCAGTGTCGTTGCTCTGCTTGTTGTGTTTAGAAACACGGAGGAATTCTCACTGCACAGATCACTGCACATTCATCCTTGCATTCCTTTCTGTTTCTCAGTATTCTGTTTTTGGTGAACATGATTTAATGTTTAGTTAATGTTCTCCACAAACTTGTTCTCGGCGGTGTGTAAAATCAGCTTGAGGAGTTTAAAGGGTCTTTATTGTGGATACTTTTTTTTTTAATGTGGTTATCACCTTTGTAAGCAATGCTTACCACACAATGTAAATTATTTGGATGCTACAAAAGATTCAGTTAGCTGTGTCATTTTACTTGTATTCAGACTTTCAGTACTTTTTGTGGTGAGTGTTTATTATTGTGACTGTAGTTAGTTAGTGATAGGAGGAACGTCAGTAATCTGTCTGTTTGCCCAATTCTGCTGTGCAAACAAGTGTGCCTGTGTGTGTGTGTGTATACGGCACAGTTGCAAAACTGGTTTGAATACCACAATGGAAAATTATGTTTGTCATTGCTGCAGTCCAGCAGGAGACAAGGCATTGAATCAGTAAAGACAAGCCACTTCCCCAGCTGACCAGTTTATGTAAATCAGCCATCAGCAGCACACAGTGAGGTGCACTGCCGTATCAGAGATTACAATAAGTAAACACTTTCACTGAACCCATAAAAATGATAGGTTTGTAAAACATATTCTCAAAAGCACTTCTGTGAATAACACTGGTGGCATCCCCTGTAGGCAGCACCCGCTTTGTGCTGCCTACAGATAATACAGATTTAAACTTGCATCTTCCAATCAGCTTGACATGACTTACAGTTTGTAGTTTTACTATGTGATCGTTTTAGTGTCATTGTTTGTCCCTTAGAGTTTAAATTACCTGTAATTTTCCTCTCGATTACATTCTTTTTCCTTTCTTTAAAGGTTGCTTTATAAATGATTAACATGTACACTGAAAATAAACAGTAAAGGTTCAGGACTGGTAATTAATGAGATTTTTAGAGTTGAGATCCCTTATAGTTGATGTTAGTAAGAGACTCTATAATATACACATGTACATGTATTTTTTCTAGATTTCTCAGAAGAACTCAGTCCATGTGACAGCCTGCCTGGGCTTGCAAAGAAAACTATTGAACTCTTGGTTTGAATTCAGAGACACCTTTTTACCTACAGGAAGTCTGTTAGTAGAAAGTATTGGCAGATGCTGGAAAGACTCATAGCCATTATTGGTGCAGTAGGGAGACATACTGTTGCATTACTTGTAGAACGTTTGATTTTTTTAAAAACACATTCAGCCTGTTGGTTTTGATGCTGCTGCTTTTTCACCTTGTCCATTTTTCAATATGCAGCGCTCTGTTGTGTTCACGTTCACTCCCCTGAGACTAATAAAGAAGCATTTTGATGTGAGCCTATAATATATAATATATTCTTCTCAGTGTTTGGTTTCAGTGTGTAATGTTATGGATGATGAGTTTTCTTTTCACTCTGTAAAGGCCGTGTGTGTTTCTGGTCATTACTAAACAAGTTCTAAGAGTAACATCAGACAATGGGGGTTTTATAGTTGCAGAAAAGGAGAAGGAGGCAACGAGTCCCTTATTTTCTTTTCTTTACTATTAGGTCCACTACCAATCTGAATCTGGCAGGTTTCTTCATGTTTTGTGTTTTTGATACATAGCAGACTGCAAGAATGCGTTTAATGTATTGTTAATGATGACTGGATCACATGTTTTGACGTGCACTTCTCAAAATAAGCCTACATATTATAGTTATTTAGTTATTTTATTAATTTTTGTGAGTGGTTTTTAAAGCGGTCCTTTAAAAATTCTGCATGCTCTGCTTCCTTTTCTTTCTGAGCAGAGCACAGAGCAGGTCACTGCTTTCTGCCGCGGCCTTCATGACATCAATCCCCCCGAGTGCCCGATGTCGTCGTCCTCCTCATCGTCTTCATCATCCCTTTCTCCGAGCCCTGTGTCAGTTTTACCACCCACAGCAGCCGCGGCCACACAGAAACAGCTCTCCCACGCTGACAAACTGCGCAAGGTCATCAATGAATTGGTGGAGACGGAGAAGACTTATGTCAAAGTGAGTACAGGCTCTCTGAAGTGTTCTTACTATCTCTTGATGGTAAGAATGTAGCTACGGTCTCAGACTCACAAATGTTTTGCCAAGTGTGTTCCTGTGTCATCGTCGCTGAATACTTCTGTGTCAGTGTGAGTTATGTTGAAACCCGCATGTGGTTGACTTCTTTCCATTATTTAAAATCTTTGCAAATGACTCATTAAATAGCCTTTAAATCAACAGACACCCACACATGCCATGCCTCATTCCTCCTTGAGCATCTGATCACAGGCTGATCTTGTTTATATCCGTCTCATTCAGGATCTGAACTGCCTAATAGAGCGCTACTTGAAACCTTTGCAGGAAAAGAGCTTCCTGACTCAGGATGAGGTACTCTTCACTTGATATTTATTATCCAAGAATTGAAATAAACTGTTTAGATACCATAAGCTATACACGATTGTTGCCCCAAAGTAGTGCTGACAATGATGTGTGTTGCAGCTGGACGTTTTGTTTGGTAACCTCGGAGAGATGGTGGAATTCCAGGTGGAGTTCCTACGCACGCTGGAAGATGGAATCAGGCTGATGCCAGACCAGGAGAGGCTGGAAAGGGTGGAGCAATTTAAGGTGAAGGAATGTTGATTTTAGACCCAGCTGCTTCATTTGGCTTCCAATCCTCTAATTATTTTGTCTCATTTAGGGAACACTCCCACTTGGTACTGCTGTTTGTATAACCCATAATAAAGAGCTTATGTTAATCAAACAAAAAAAAAAACCCCAGTTGAGACTCTTTCTTATTTAGCTGCATCTCAAAATTGCAATTTCCACATAATGTGCGATACCATCATTTAAACGTGGTCATATAATCTTATGATCGTATGGTATGCTTGTCTGTTTCTGCAGAAGGTGCTGTTCTCATTGGGTGGGTCGTTCCTGTATTATGCTGATCGCTTTAAGATTTACAGCGCCTTCTGTGCCAGTCACACCAAAGTCCCAAAGGTCCTCGCTAAAGGTAAAAACATTCACAGATTCTTGCCTCATGTCAAGCATGCAGTCACCCCTTACTATTTTTGATAGCATTACTGTCTTTAATCAGTAGCTGAAGGACTAGAGTAGTACAAGCTGTTTTAGTCGTCACATGCCCTGCACTATAGTGTGAGCTAAAGTAGTATCAGTGTGCACTTGCTTAGTGGAAATTCTGCTTTTCTACCTTTTCACTGCAGAGAGTCTCTGTCTCTGCGTTACCTTGTGCCTTACACAAAATAAATTGGTGCTTAAATTTCCGCTCCTCCAGCAAAGACTGATCCAGACTTCAAGGCCTTCCTGGCTGAGAAAAATCCCAGACAGCAACATTCATCCACTCTTGAGTCTTACCTGATCAAACCAATCCAAAGAGTGCTGAAGTATCCACTTCTGCTAAGGGAGCTCTATTCTCTCACTGACCCGGACAGTGAAGAACACTACCACCTGGATGGTAAGTATCCTTTTTTTTTTCATTGAGCATTTAAAACTGTGGTGAAATGGTGCATCGCCATCAACTCTCCTGCCTCGTAGAACTTTATATATTCAGGATATGGTGTTGGTGAATCAATGATTTGGGGTTTTAACTATAAATATTTGCCCCGTGTAGTTGCAATTAAGGCCATGAACAAAGTTGCAAGTCACATCAATGAGATGCAAAAGCTTCATGAGGAGTACGGCGCTGTTTTTGACCAGCTGATCAACGAGCAAGCTGCTGATAAAAAAGAGGTAACACGCATTAATGTATCAGCCTTAAGCCCAGTGAATGATCCCATGACTTATTTGCTATTTTTAACATGTTTTTTTTAACTTATGCATCACAGGTGGCTGACCTTTCGATGGGGGATCTTTTACTACATTCTACTGTGGCGTGGATAAACCCTCAAACCTCTTTGGCCAAGAGCAAAAAGGACCCGGATTTAGCTGCTTTTGGTACGGTTTTATGTACATTTTACCGCTTGAAATTCAGGCTGCCCAGAATGCCTCCTTACATAACACAGAGATATACCTACAATATGACAGAGTCTCCATAAAGTTGGAATTTGTTGTACTGATGTTTAATGTGATCACAAACCTAAGCCGATCAACTGTCTACATTTGGAGTTATCATAGGTATTTTCAGCCTCAGCGCTTCTTTATGAATAATTGCAAACAGTCAATATACAGTTTTGTATCTTTATGCGCAGGATAGATTAAAAACCTGTGTAGACCAAGCATCGCTAATTCTAGTGCACTCTGCCATAGATGCACCTGAAGCTGGAAGTTTGCATAATGGACATGAATGTCATTATTATATTCTATTTTTCATGATTTTAAGAGGTTTTTTTTTTGTGGGGCAGAATGATTGTAGAACAAGCACAGTTAATAGAAATTAACACCCACCTAAGGGACTAAGTCACATTTACATAATGGATCCAAGTACTCACGCTAAGTAATGTGCCGTCCTGTTTTAAATTGAAATGACGTAAACTTAGATTATTAATTCAGTGGTGCTGAAAGCTAGTTAACTTTAAACTTTACTTAACTTCCTTGTTTTTAACTCCCCTTTAGTCCTCACAGCTAGTAGCTTCTCTGTAGCAACCCTGAAAGGGTTAATTTGACAACTCTCAATTGGCACACAGTGCAACGGGAAAGTCTCAGAAGCTCAGTGTAGATATGACTGAAGATTAACACAACTCAAGAATATCTCTTGGAGGAATCTGCAACCCTCAGCTCAGAAGAACTTGGTTCTGATGGTCAGGATCTGTAAGAGGAACCACAAAGGCCCAGGCCTGTCACGAAGTAGAAGATGCTAGAACACCAGCCTCACTTTATGTCAAACAAACATTGCATTGCCATGAACTGAGTACTGAGTTTGCAGCTAACTGCACTGAACCCAGTATAGATTTTAGGTCAGATGAGATAAAGAGACTGGAGGTATGTTGGAGAGATAAAGGCGATGCATTCAACTCAATGAACACCTGTACTGATGGATAAAAGGGGCTAAGATAAACATTTTGGAACAGCCTCCCCGAAGTCTGATGGCAAATATGTGGTCTGTCTGTGAAAGTCAGGTATTTCCCAGGAAACTAACAAATTTAATTAATCAGTGCTGCCAAAACAAGTTGTTTCAAATATCTGACCAAATGGAACATGTCATGTATGTGCAGCCTGTTTTTGAAACTGTATTGGTTTCAGAAAACCACATAAACCACAACTTGTACACCTTTTTTTTTTCAAAGATGTAAAAATATCATCCCAGAAAATAAATAAACCAGTGTTGCCATGACATTCGTGTTCATCATGAACATTTCTAAATTTATAAGAGGAGCTGCATGCAGTTACATTTTTACGGAAGAGCACTTGCTCTGCATGTATGAATACTTTACTGTTTCATGTGAGGCTTTACTGTCAGGCTTTGGTACTGCTCGGTGCTATTTCAGTTAATGGAGAAATGGACCCAGTCATGCAAACTGGGATCTTTACATTGTTTTTCACTTTTTGGGTGAAGTGATTATTAGTGGTGTGATATGCAGTTCTCACACACCTACTCAGAAGTTCCTGGGATGTGTTTTAAAATGCACTCAGCTGAGACACTTTTGACAATAAATATTACATCTGCTTACTATATGTGCTTTCTCGGGCAAGGCGACAGTGAGTCGAAGTTGCTGCTTTGTCGTTGTCGTGCTGTGGCTTTTGCCCATTTTTATCCTTCTTTCTGCTGACAGATAATGTCAATTGCTTGGAGCTATTTTTTCCTTGAAAGCTGAAACATGAAGTTTATTTTACAATGTAGTAAATATTATAATGAAACATTCTTTGATATGCGCAATGGAACGAATGCAGACCCTGTTAATCGTTTCTGTCACTTCCTTTCTTCCTCTCTCTCTCTCTGCCCGCACGCAGTGTTCAAAACAGCAGTTGTATTTGTCTACAAGGACTGCTCTAAGCACAGGAAAAAAATCGTAAGTACCTTTTTTGGACTTTTAATTTTAATTGCATTTTAAGACACACAGTGATGGAGGGTGCACTTCCTCTGAAGTGCCTTTAACTTGTTCGCTTTTTACATTGCATGGGGGACAAAAATAATTAGGCTAATGTTTCATGGTGGTGTGAGGGCAGTTATTGGCAGCTGCAATAACTGCACATGTGCACGCTCCCCCTAGTACAGTATAGTAGATACTTGTGTCTGTTCAATGAACCTTCTCTCTCTGCACTCTGATGCTCTCTGCTGTCATGTTGATGCACTGCAGCGGTTATGCATTAAATATTTGACTTGCCTCTCTCTTTTAGGGTGCATCTCATCGAGGGTCTGGGGGCGATGAAAAAGATCCCATCCGCTTCCGTCACATGATTGCAACTGATTCTCTGCAAGTCCGAACCCTCCCAAGTGAGTATATTTAAATATAGTAACATGCAGCAATTTTTAATCTTTTCTCTTAGGTACTGTTAGCATTTTGAGGATTGATTTGGAGTTTTACATAGACATTGATGGAGTAATTACATTAGAAACACATACATTTAGTTATAGCATATCTTCAAATAGAAGACCTGTACAATAAAAATGTATCATTTGACCATTAGTCTATAATGCATGAATGTGTTGGACAACAACTGGAACCCCAACATATCAACATTTTTTTGTTCTTAGGAAGAGTAGCAATGGGCTCAGAATTTACATTCATACAACTGTTTTCATGAAGAAAGGAGGGAAAATTATGAAAGGATTTTAGATTTTCTATGTGTTAGAGGATACGACTTGTTTAATGCATAAATCAATTTATCACGTCATCCACAAATTGAAGCTTGCACCTTTTCCACTAGATTTGAGCCTAAGTGCTTAAAGCCATAACCAGACTATTCCAAGGCAAAATTGCTCTTTTTTACTTTTTATGCCAAGATCATTGAAAAGATCATTTGCATGTTACCCTGTTTCCCTAAATAACCACGGTTATAAATCAGTGTTTTGTGACAGAAGCTTAAGATGCTTTGGAGGCCTGTCAGTGTTGCTGCTTTCCTCTCCTGCAGAAAATAAATAACCTTTTGTAGACACAACAGATAAATACTAATTAGTAGATCTGCACGCCTTCTTACTCACATCTTCTCTGTGTCCTAAGTGAACTTTAAATCACCCTCCGGCAGTTCAGCCCAAACACGGCTGTTTATCTGCCTAATGGCCTGTTGTTAAGAGAAAAGAAATTGATGATGGAAATTAACTGAATACTTCTGCAAATGTATTTCACATCTTTTCTCTTCTGGGCCTTTCTCAGACTCAGAGGCCACAGCGGTCTGTGAAATAGTCCACACAAGGTCCGAATCTGAAGGAAGACCAGAGAGAAGCTTCCAGTTGTGCTTCAGGTAAAACTGCACATACAGATTCAAAACATTTGAACATGAATAATAATAATGTTATTTGTATAGCACTTAAAAAAAACACAGTTACAAAGTGTGTCACATTTTGGTTTAAAACATTTTTTTTTTAAATTAAATGTACATATTTATACATGTTTCACAGAGTCATGGTCATTTTTTCCTGCATACACACGAAAGGCCACAGATAATTGGCAAAAGACTGAAGAAAAGAGAACCTGTAGAAATTATTTTTAGCAGTCTTTTAAAACTAGCCACTGATTCAGCTGACCTGATAGGCTGAGGAAGATGGTTCCAAAGTTTAGGCGCTCTGGTTTTAAAATAAGAGCATGAAACAGTTAGCAGACCCCGAGCAGTTACAAAAATTAAGATTGGGGGGGTTAAAGTCCATACTAGAAGTTCCATACTAGAAACATGAAAAAAAAAAGGAAATAAGACTTGTAAAGCTTTGAGATGTGAGATTAAAAATGCAATTTTTTAATCCCCCCCCCCCGCCCAAATAAAGCAAACAAAAAAACAATCAAACTGAACTCTCTTATAATATTTTCATGGTCTTTCATGTTTTCTTGTCTGATCTGCAGTTCTCCAGAGAGTAAGAAGGACTTCCTGAAAACAGTTCACTCCATCCTTAGGGAGAAGCAACGACGGCAGCTTCTTAAGACAGAGTCTCTTCCCCCCAGCCAGCAGTATGTCCCATTTGGGGGCAAGCGTCTTTCTGCCCTTAAAGGGGTGCGGCCCACCATGAACAGAGCAGGTGACAGAGCTTGAATGTATGTTCTGTTACAATAGCAATGGACATGCTTAGACAATAACAGATTTATTATGGTTCTGTATATAACTTTTTATTATAAATGCATAATATGTTGGCATTAGTTAGGAAAGACAGGAAAGTCTAATTTGATGTTTATTTCTCCTTAGTTTAGTTTGGGTTGAGAGTAATGACCTTGGCTGGTGACGCCTTCCTGTCTTTCTCTGTTTAGCCTCAGCTCCATCTCGAACGCTAGCTCGCAGGCGGTTGGTGAGGAACCGCATCACCATCGATACCGACCTGGTTTTCCACAGAGACAACAGCAATAGCACTCATGAAGACCCCTCGTCTCGTCCTTCCCCCCCTTGCTCCAAATCTGAGTTGTCTGATCAACTTCAGCCTTGCAAACCTCAGGGAGAGGACACAGATCGCTGGGTGGAAGAGCAGTTCAACCTGGGCTGCTATGAAAATCAGTGTGAGGGCACCGATGTCGGGCAGGTGAAGGAGACAGACATTCTGAGCGACGACGACGAGTACTGCACGTCTGTCCGAGCCATGTCGACGAAACTGGACAACCTGGAGGAGCAGATGAAAGGACTGAACTTACAGGGAAAAGACATCAATCTGAATGGAGGAGCAGAGTGTGAGACCATGCAGGAGGAGGATGCTGATCGAACAAAGCATGGGGATGACTCCAGCTTGGTAGACTCCATTACTTCCTGCAGTGCCTCTCTCCCTAGCAGTGCAACCTCAACTTTAAAGGTCGCTTCCTTGAAGCAGTGTGCTGTGGAGGGGGCCACAAACCAGGACCACGATGTCATCTGGGTGCGGCGGGACGACTTTGCCAACAGTGATGTCTTCTGATAGATGATGAAAGCAAATGAAGAACAAAGATTTTAGATAATGTAGGAGTCAAAGAAAAGGTGTGAGAAAAGATAA
>VUQG01021489.1:0-29537 GCA_015106755.1 Etia nguti | reverse complement strand
GTGAGAAAAGATAAAAGCTTTAAATGTGTAGAATTTGGGGAACCTCAACAAATCCTGCCTGTATCTCTGCACAACCCTCTCCTTCCACCTCACCCACGTCCTCCCATGTTCTGACAATCCTAAAGTACTGAAGCACCCAGAGGGGGGAAAAAAGTAACAAGGAAGTGCAGGTGAACATATGAGGAACACAGCACTGGATGTGCACGCGAGTCAATGAGCAAGCGTGTCTTCATGTGTATAAACACAGTGAGTGCATGTGTGCACAGACACAGAAAGTAAAGGCAGCTACTGCACCACGCACGCATTTTACAGAGGAGACATCACCACTGAACTGTGACCTTCAGGCCAAAAAGTCTATTTTTCAACACAGGAATGTGGGTGTTATATTTTTCTGACGTTTGTATTTGAACACTCAAGGGCTGCGTGTTACAATTTTTTTCTTTTTTTTTCTTCAGGGGCTTTTGGCTTAACGACTGCTGCATAAAGGACGGTGACATCTAACTAGCTTTATTGTGCTTTGTAAAAAAAAAAAAAATTAACTTAATATCAGCTACACAACAGTGTATAATCAGGAGAACAATAGAGTTCTGTTGACATGTATAACTGTATAAAAATATTTTGAAGCTCACTTTGTCTCCTCTCATATCCTTACCTTGTTCTTTATTTAATAACTGCCTTTAAAAAAAAATACTGTAATTTTTCAACGTTTACATCACATTCAGATGCCCAGTGTTACAAACTACCTTTTGTGTGCTTGCTGCCAGAAACAAGCTTCTCTTTTTCCCTTTGTGTGAATGATGAGTCTTTAATTGTGTTTCTCAAATAAAATGTCTTTTTATTTTGGTAACTAATTGATTTCATCAAGTCCATTATTATTTTGGACTCTTCTTTTTTTGCCACTGAGGCCATGTTGTCTTCTTGTCTGTGATAAATACCAGAGTAATTTCTATAGTCCTGTTTACTTGAATTGTCTCTTGTTTTTGAAAGGACCATGTTAGTGACTGTACTGTAATTTAAAAGAGGGGCCGGTCATGCAGTTGACCAGCCTCGCTCAAACACAGGGGTGGGCGATTCACCTCCCGTCAGGGGTCACAAACTAAATACTGATCAAATCAATTCTGCTCAGTATTAATTAACAGTTCCAGCTTCTCATATAGCCCCTTGAGGAAAATTATTTGCCCACAACTGCTCTAATGGATTCAGACGTCATCCTCAGCTTTCATCTGTTATGTTGACTTTTGTCGTGTGGCATTTTCTATGTATATTTCCACTTCAAAAAATTCTGCGTTACTACCCCTGCCCACCAGGTTGTGCTGTTTCACTTTGTTGTCACAACAACAACAACCTGCTGATTGCTGTGCTCAACACAGTCATGCGCACCTTAATGGATGTATCGAACAAGCACTTAATACCCAACTGTGTGTGCGTGTGTGTCGGGGGGATCTGTAAGCAGCTCCGTTTCAGAGTGAAAGGAAAATGGATGGAAATGACATACTCTGTTCTTAATTCTGTCTTTTTAATGATAAAGCTGGTTTCTTAGATTTAAGCTAACTGGGTCAGAATGGTCAGTACGGACTTGAGACTGAGGTACACTCACTTGTCCTTGGAAGCAAATGGTTCCCTTTGACAGCCCCCCCACCTCTTTTGTACTTTTAAAACTGTGGAGCATTTTTGATTTTTTTTTTTTTATGTAAAAATAAATCTTCTTTTTCTAAATGTAGTTTGGTGTGAATGTGCCATTTCTGCATTGTCAAAGCAACTCATTTTCTGCAGCCAACAACCACAATTTATTTCCCATTATCTGTCTTAATTAATTTTTCCCCACAAAGAAGCTGTACACACCAATTCTGTTTAAAACGTATCCTTTCCCTCACAGTACCCGTGCTTCTGCTGGAGTGTCAGATATTCTACATGTGTGGCATAAAAAAAATAAAAAAAAAACTTTACAAGGAGACAACTCTGCTCGGTATTCATATCAGACGAGATTTTTTTTTCTTTTTTTGCCCAGGACAGTTGCCCGAGGACTATTTCTGGAGACGAAGGCTGGTCATTTTCTGAGTTAATTAAGTTTTTCTATAGGCTGTTTGTCAGGGCTCCAGGTTGAGCTGGCTCAGATCACTTGGCTGTCAGATTTGAGAGAGCTCGCAAACATTCTGATAAGCAAATGTCATTTCTGATGTGATGGGGTTTTTGCTTGAGACTTTGGGTGTCTTTGCCCGTTTTTAAATGTCACAATATTAAGCAGTAGCTATTAAGCAGTAGCCCAGAGTTGGCAAACCCCATGGAGCTTTCAGTCAAGTAGTGGACAGATCAGTTTCCTCCACAAAGTAATAAAAATGATTCTCCACCGGAAGTTATTATGATTGAGCCAATTCTCTTTCAGGGATGTTAAAGCGCATTACACGACAATTCGTTATTTTTGCTGCCTTGTGAGAGTCATGGGACTGAATGGGAAGGCATCCAGTGATCCAGTCAGATAAAAACCTCGTTTTTGCCTGTAGTGAGAGATAATCTGGCCTCTGCCCTGTAACCTGGAGATTATTCTCCTCTCATCAGGACCGGTGGGGAGAACCGCTGCCAATCCATCTGCCATGTTCCTTAATCCAAAGCGACTGCAGCCAAACTAGCAAAAACGAGCAGAATCAAAATTAGACCGCGAGTACCTTCAGAGTAAAAGCTTTGAAAGTTTGACAAAATTAATTCTGATTACCATTTGGAGAAAACATGATTAAATGTGATTCCAAATAGTTGATCGAAATTCGGTAATAAATGTCAAAATCTTTATTCCAACGTTCATAACGTATACTCTACACACTTCGGGTGTGCAGATTTTTAAAACAAACAAACAAAAAAACAAACCAAAAGAAAGAAAGAAAGAAAAAGAAACTCCATCCATTACCTAACACGTATTTTTGCAAAGCCTCCACGACGAGGTAGGTTTGAGTTCTATTCTGAAAATGCTCACCGGAAGCTAATTGAATTTCAGCTCGCTTGGCCCGACTCGCGCGCCCTCACTCCCCTGTGGCATCTGCATCTCTCGGAGGCGCACGGACTCGTGGAGGTGTATTCGATAGCCCACCGCAGCCAGCTATGTTAAGAAGACGTGACTTGATTTGACTTTGCATGTGAAAGTTGGACACAACGGAACTTGTGGTCGTCGTCTTTGGTTTCTTCTGCGCGATGGAGTGATGCAGAGTGTAATCATCAAATTGGGAATAAAACTTGGGTTACGCGCTGGCATGGCGCGTCAGGTGTGCCCGGGCTCGTTTAGAAGCTGCTTCTGTCTGTCATGGTTTCGACATTTCCCGTGACTTCGAGAACGACAGGGAGAATAATGGATGAAAGAAAGAGACTTTTTGGCTATTTTCTCTTCGCGGCTCAGCTCTTTCTGAGCTCCACGCAAGTCCTCAGAATCGGTAAGCGCAACAGTTTACGCACGGTGCTGATGTCGTTTCCCTGCGTTTCTGAATTGACTGAACAGTCAGAACGAAAAGTCTAGCGTTAATTTGTGTGAGCTGTTTCATTTTCCCTTTGAAATTTAAGAACATTCTGGGTCTGCGATGGCCGTTTTGCATCCGAATTTTCAGCCTTTATACACATCGAAAGTGACTGTGCTAATATTATTAATGATTCGGATTAAGATTCACTGAGGGTCAATACAAAGAAAAAGATTCCCGTACAGCTTGAAAACATACTTTGACAACTTTACTCGCGCATTTTAGGAGATTGATTTGCCACAGATTCAGTGTTTTGCGTTTTCATTACTATACAAGCAGCAATGTGAGAAAGATAGTTTACATAGAAATTAATCAAAGATAAATATCCCCTCTAAGGTGACTAAAATTAAATTAATTTAAACTCACACCTCTCTTTAATTCATCATCTTCACTAGACACCAACTTGCTGGTAAATGTAATTATAAAGAAAGTCTTGAAATGCTGTGGATCAATGTGTTTTTAATTACAAATGCTGCATTTCTGACAGAAACAGTCTCGTGAACAGTTATTTCACCATCAATGGGTTTGCATGAGGCTCTGTGTGGTTACTGCCTCACACAAACACCTAAAAGTAATAGATTATTGATTCCTCTCTGGATATTCTCATGGCTTCACACACTCATGTTGGAGACATTTTCATTCAAAATATGCTCGCCAGTTATTCTCAATCCTGCTGTCATCAGCTTAGTGGAGGTGAGGAGTCAGAAGGCTACGCCTAGATTTGATTAGACAGGAGGAGCTTGGTGAGCACTGAGGGCTGTGTTCATTATCCAAGCATATCACTTTCAGGCTTTGAGTCAGACCAGACTCGAACGGTAATGTGTGGATCTAATTGACTGAATACATTTAGGATTGCTGTCACTGCCACCCATTTGAATTTTTGGATTTAGCAATAGGCTAGAGGAGTTATTTTATTTTATATTTTATACATCTAAGAATATATATTAAAGTTCCATGGTGTTCAGCCACCCATCATTTAGTCATATTTTGCTGGGAAAATGGAAAACAGATCTATTGAAACATCTGCAAATATACCTGAAAATAAAGTATTTAAGAAGTCTGTGCATTTATAATGAGCTTGAAAGTCCATTTTTGGTGTGAAAACCTTTATGCTTGAAATCTTTTGTAATTTCTGTTAGTAGTCTTCAGAAATAGTTCTCTGGGCTTCTTGAGTAGTATTTTTTTTTTAATTTTTTTTTTTACCCAGGTATGCTTTTACTGCATTGGCAGTGTGTTTGGGATCACCATCATACTGGAAAAAAAATCAATCATTGGCTTCCTTCCTGTGATGGTACTTTCCTGTGTTCATAATTCCATCAATTTTGACAAAATCTCCAACACCACTGGCTGAAATGCAGCACCAAACCAGACAGTGCCTCCACAGTTTCTGTTGACCGTTTTCCTTCTTTAAGAGAGACTTCTTGACAGCCACCCTTCCACTAAGATCATTTCTGATGAACTTTTGGCGATCAGCTGAAGGGCCAGATGCACCTCTCATGTCTTATGTCAGGATTTTTCCTATTTCTTAGGGAAATGACTTTTAGATACTGTTCATCTGCTGTAGAGAGATTTTAGCCCTGCAGTGTCTGTTTTTCTTCTCACTTGTCAGTTTCCTCATTTTGTTAGTGACACCATCAAGAGATTTGCCAAGTTTTTGGATAACGGTGCTCAGGGAATCATATTTTTTGGTGAAAAAATACTATTTTATCTCTGTCAAACTGTGTTGTCTTTGGTATTTTTGTAAACTCAACAAAAGAATTTGGAAACAAATATGTTTTTGCAACAGACTGCTAGTAACAAAGTCCCCAAAGACACTATTTAAAATAGGTTCTTTGCTAAGCTGTCTGTTAAGACAAGGATTAAGGATTCTGTAAAGAACTGATAAATATTCCATTTTTGTTCTTCTTTAACAGCCACACTGTCTCCTTTACTGAATAACCCACTCTTGTATGTGGTCTGATGTTTCAAGTTTCCACTTTACATTTTTTAAATTGTATATTGGATTTACTATGTATTTAAATGTCACAAAACCTTGCTTTTACAGTGAACTCACATTCAGTAAAGAGGCACTTTGGTTCTTCTGTAGATTAATTGGAAAATATTGTCTCTTGTGTCAAGTTTAGCAAAACTATACATCAGTCTACAAAGCAGAGGTTGTATGTTTAAGAAGTGAAGAAATAATACATAAAAGACATTTCTGAGTGTTTGGGGTGGGGCCTGGGTGTTATAACGGGTTGCTAAAGAGTTGATTTTTAAAACAGAGCTTGCATTAGCCAAGTGGATTACAACCCGTCAACTCCATTTATTTATTTATTTATTTTAAATAATCTCCATGTCTTCATGTAAATTTTGTTTTGCATGCACAGCATTAGTTCATGTTCCTTGTGAAGTCCAGCTGCACATGCACATGGTTTTATTATCAGGAGTGTAGCCCTTGGTTACACATTAAAATTCATGATAATTCAGGACTGATATGTTCAGTTTTGGTGGTTCAGACTCCTTAAACAACACAGGCCCAGAAATGATTAACAACTCCAAACATTTACATGCAGATACTTTCAATTACATGCAATACTATCAATGTCTGTTTGTGTGTGTGTGTGTGTGTGTGTGTGTGTGTGTGTGTGTGTGTGTGTGTGTGTGTGTGTGTGTGCGTGTGTGTGTGTGAGAGAGAGAGAGAGTGAGAAGAAGAAGAAGGAGAAATCAAAGAACTGCAACGTTTGGCTCCGGGTGTTGCTTTCTTTTAAATCGATTTACTAAAGCTGAGCAGGAGCTGTAACCTACATTTATAAACAGAGGACCTGATTAATATTATAGATTACCTGATTTTATTCCGACAGTTAAGAAAAGCTATTAGGGAAATGAATGATCGGGCAAATTACTTCATTTTGGCACGTTATTGGGTTCTCTTCATTGGGTTCATTGTTAAATCTAGAAGTGGATTCAAAATCTTCTCACATACAAAGTCTTAAATAATGTGGCTCCAACATAAAGACCTCATAGTATTATATTATCCCAAAAGAGAACTTTGCTCTCAGACGTCAAGCTTACTTGTTTCTGGGATTTCCAAAAGTAGGAAGGAAGGCAGAGCTTTCAGCTGTCAGACTCCTCTCCTCTGGAAGCAGCTACCATGTGGAGTACAGACAGACACACTCAAAACTTTTAAAACTTTATTTGTTGATAATTCTTATATGTCTGGATCAAGTGACCCTGAAGCATCCTTATTATGCTATTATAGCCTTAGGTTGCTAGAGCATACCCCACAATGCAATATGCATTAGTTGCCTACGCTTCTCGTTTCACTCCTCACGTCATTAAATTTTGTCTTCTCTCTTCCATAATTTGCATCTTTCCCCTTTTTTTTCCTCTTGCCACAGCTGGTTGAGGAGTAAGGGGAAAAGGGACACTGGTATTGCGAGAGGTTTGTTCCTGTTAAAAGGGAGTTTTTCTTTCCCACTGTTTCCACAAGTGCTTGCTCATAGGGGGTCAGCATAGGGTGACTAAATGAGCTCTGTCAGAAACACAGTTATCAACCTGGTAGCCAGTATTTTTGCCCTTGAGAAATAAGAAGAAGCTACAGTCATGAAACTACCTGACTGACCTTATTTATTTGTATGTATTGATCCTCCAGTCTCATAAAACTCAGCATTGCAAGTAGTAAAGAGCCACCCCTATTCATATCTTTTTTTCTTATCAGTGGCATCTGTATATGTCCAGCATGTTGGCAGAGAACAGGATTTTGGAACCTGAGAGAGACTCTGTCAGGCATGATTTCAGCTATAAACATACTGCTTTTATATCTCAAAACCAGGGCCAAAAAATGGCAAACTTCAACTAATAATGTATCTAAAGTCTCCTTCTTAGATATTTATGTATTTTAAATAAGTCAAAATATAGTGGATGCCGAGTGTCTTGACTTTGATTTTCGAGATTTCTCTCTGTTACTAAGCAATATCAGACATCACGACATCATTTGACCTTACAGAGTTTTTGCACTTGTGTTGAAAATGTTTTTAAAAAACTCGCTCAGTTGACACAGTACACCATGACTTTACTCCTTGCCCTTTTGGTGCCCTTGCAGTAATTTCGTAGTTGTTTCTCTCCGTGTCTCCCTATTTTGTCTTTCTCTCCTCAGTTTTTACTTCCCCAATTGCACGTTTGCCTTGTTTGACCATCACACAGCTCCCTTGATTTGCTCTTGAGAACAAAATGTTTCCTATATTTTTCCTCAGCCAGAACGACAGTGCGACACCTGAGGCCCCTTTTATACTCTCCCAGATGTATTTCCCCTTACCCGTGGCTTCATAGCCTGTCCAAAGTGTGTGGCAATGACTGTTTTCAGAGTAACTGATGGCTGTAGTTTCTGTCATCGTGAGCAAAAAGATGAACTGTCTTACTCATCCAGCTCAGTGATCTTTCAGAGGTGTAAGAAAGCGCCACCTTTCATTTACCTCGGGTACTGAGCGGCAGTTTGATGTCTAACTGCCCTCCAGTGAAATGTAGTGGTAAATAAAAAAATGGACTCAACTACAGTGTGTGCCAGACAAACTTTTGCAAACAAATTAGGACTGGAACACCCGTATCAGTAATCATGGATAAGTTGTGAAGAGTAGAAAAGAAGACAAGAGTTAATGAAAGGCTCTGTAAAAGACAATAAAAGAAAAAATGAAAAATATAGTGTCTTTTAAAGTAAAGTAAAAATGGTGAAACACCTTAATGGATGTTGCTGTTTCCCCCAGTATTCATATTTGTGTGGTAAAAAGGCTTTTGACATGTAAAATAGCCACACTAGATTCTAGTGACAGTCCCTGGGACAGCTTGTTACAGCTTTAATGACTATACTGGCTTCAAAGAAAATTGATTTCTGCATAAGAAAAGAGCGCTAACCCATCAAAAACAATCGTGACCGACCAATAAAAGCATTAAAATAATGACTGCTAATTTGTAAGGGTTCCCGAAGGCACGTTATTTGGATGGCTTCATGTCTGATGAAAAATTGGTTTAGTCGGTCATCACTTGGAACTGTGTTGCATAAAAACAAATTGGGACTTTGATATACTGCAACACAGCAGACTAAGCTTCCCTCATTTGTGCACACAGTTTGTATCCAGATTGTGCCAGAGTACTGAAATATCTCAGTAATCTTTATGCAAATGGCAAATGAGCTCATGTTGTCATCAGATCAAACGTCTTTTTGATGAAAAATGAGAATCTTGTGGCAGTTCACTAAAACACATTGTTAACATCTTGGGTTTTGTCTCTGATCTGGGATTTTTTTGGTATCATATTATTAGTCACTTTTTTATGACATCAGAATTATCATTAAAACACTGCTGAATAACAAGCATCTCAGAAAAGCATTAATTTTCTCTTAATAGATTAAAAAATAACTTAGATTTTACATTTATAGTCACCCTTATCTACACAACCGATGTTCAAATGCATTTATAGAGTCCTGTAGGTCCCCTGAAAACCTTTAACATCCATTTGTGTGCCAGGCAGAAGCGCATTCCTGTGACAAATTATTCTTCATTATTGGGATTGTAAATGAATGCTTTTAGTGCTCTTAGTTATATGAATTCATTTGCAAGGAAAAACACCTTGCTTAAAAAATATATAACTTTTGTAAGTGCAGCAATCATAAGCCACAGGAGAGTTCAAGCTGCTCTCCAAGAAGGAATCACACATGACGGATGTAAAACATAATTGTTTGTAATTAGAGAGCAAAGTGAAGATGGCTCATTCACAGTTATTCATGCACCGACACAAACATATTTACCTCTCCACAGTGGGTTGGTGAAGACGCTGATCGGGACTGCATGGCAGTCTGGCACAAAGATCAGATTTATTTTTCGAGTTTTTGGAGTATCAGTGGCTACTGAATGCACACAGTTTGTGCTACTGTTTTCTTCTGACTATAATTGGATTTGATGTCATTTATAAGGATTTATTCTAGGGATCCACTAATTGTGAAATTCTATGCTGATACTAATGATTTGCCGGGTAGAGGATTCAATTTGGTTACATATTTATTTATTTTTGCTATTAGATTATTAGATTTTTGCTATTTCTTTTTAACCCCATTATGCAGCAGGGGGGAACAAACAATAGCTGACCTGTTTAAATGTGACTGTGAATTTTATGTGGGTGCGTGGGAATCTGTGGTGTTTGCACTCAAATTAATATTCATTAAGCATGCACAGAATGCTAACTGAGGTTTTACAGATAAGTCATTTCTTACAATCTTGGGTGGGCACTGAACCAATGCAGACCCAGTGAATACCATTGTTCACTTGGATTTAAAAAGCCTTTGTGTTGCATTTGTAAGTGAATACACCAATAACGCAGTTTTTGAAATCCAAAAAACATAACGACTCGTGAAGAGCTGCAATCTATTGATTACACTTTTTTTTAATACTGTTTTATAAAATTAGTTTTTTCTTCCTTTTTTGTGTCTACTTTTAAAGTCCATTTCACTGAGATTAAGATGACAATAATAATAATACGCTTTCAGAAATGTTTGCAGCTGCATCCTATAAAGCCAAACTTTTTCTTTTTGCTTCTTTCTTTTTTGAGGATTTGCACAAATTGAAGCGATAAAGCACAGCTTGATATGTTTTTACCAGAGTATTATTCAGTTGTTTCACTCTTTTCTGCCTTTTTGCTGCTCTGAACTTTGATATTTTATGTACAGCATGATGCAAACGTCTTGAGCCATCCCTCATTTCTTTATGTTTTGCTAGGAAAATAGGAAATAGGTGCAGCAGTTTGTTGTGAAATGTGTATATAGTCCAAAGCTCTTCTTTTGGATGTTTGCTGCCTTTTTTCCATTCTCTATCAAGATGATGAAGGCCAGTCCATGACTGACAGTGTTATACTGTGTGTTTTTCTAAGTATGTTTTTACTGCATTGGTAGTTTGTTTAATAGTGTGACAACAAAGTTGTTGCTAATAAGATTTTGCTTTGCAGATGGTATTGCATGAGGCAATCCAAACCATGACAGAGCCTTTACCGTGTTTTGCAAATGGTCGTTGACGATCACTGTTGTACCTCTCTGCTGCCATCTTCTTTATATACAGAAAAAGAAAACTTTCAAATTTTGGGACATCACTCCATGAGACCTGCCACTAATTTTCAGTGTAAATTGGCATACCTCAGTCTTACTTATCTCATGACTTCCTGGCAGCTACCCTTCTACTGAGACCATTTCTGGTGAGGCTTCAGCCATCTATTGCATACCATGCTGATATCAAGTTTTCAGCTAGCAGCTGTTGGGAATCTACCTTGCTGGTACAAAAATACTATTTTATGTTTAACATGTCTTTGTTATCTAAAGTAAAGGGGACAAATGATGTGTTTTTGTGACAGGCTGCTAGTAACATAAATATACCAGTTAAAATATAAAATTGTTCATTGCTTGAACAATAAGTTGTCTGTAATGTGCAGACACAATACTGGTTCATCACTTTGGTTTGATTAGGTTCCTTTCATAGGTCAGTCTTAAGTGGCTTGAAAAGCCAAAAAGAGAGAATCCCCTGAAAATGGTAAGGTACAAGGAATGGACAGAAAATTGGTGAAAAACCATCCAATGACCAAACAAAACTTAAAAAGATATCCAGAAAGCCTGGAGAAGTATTGCTCAAGACCACTTTTAGAAAAACTTAAAGAATATCTGGATGCTTGGTGCACTGAGTGTTTCTTGTTCAACCACCTTTTCAGTCTCTATGTGTTTACACACCACTCTGCATTTACAGTAATCTTTAGTTATTATTCATCTCTGGCTCTCTTCCACAGTGTGTCTTCTGTCCTGTCTCTCTCCCGTCACTCCCAACCGGTTGTGGCACATGGCTGCCCCTCTCTGAGCCTGGTTCTGCTGAAAGTTACTTCCATTTAAAAGGGAGTTTTTCTTTCCCACTATCGCCAAGTGCTTGCTCAAAGAATCTTTGATCATTGGGCTTTTCTCTGTATTATTCTAGGGTCTTTACCTTACAATATAAAGCATACAGCAAACAACTGATGTTGTGATTTGGTTTCATATAAATAAACCTGCATTGAATTATTTAAGGTATTGTTTCTCTTCTGTATGCTGCCAGTCACCATATCAGCATTAATATCATAAACAATTTTAATATCTGTACAACATCTCAGTTATAATTTAATGTGATTTCTGGATGTAGTGAAATCTGCCCACTCCTTAATTTATCCCAGGCTGTTGTTGAACACCATCCTTGAGCTAAGCTCATTATCTGCTTGGCCTTGACCAACACCACACACAATGTGGTGAGCTGTATTGTGAAGCGTGACAGCCTATTGATCAGTGATACAAAATCCCTGATCCACTGGGTGTTATTATTCACATGTTACAGTACTGTTTATTTTAAGACCTATTAAACCTATTAATTTGCATTTGAAAACCATTACATTTATAGAAATAAAATGCCCTAAAAATGTTATAATTTTTTAAAATTCATTTTTTTTTAGGACTGGCCCAGTAATACAACGTACAGATAATAGAACATGTGTTTTAAATCAAGAAACTGCATCCGCAGTCGCAGAAAATTATCCTGATTATCTTTGTATTATTGTAGGGCCTTTACCTTACAATATAAAGTGCGTCGAGGCAACTGTTGTTGTGATTTGATGCTATATAAATAAAACTGAATTGGAAAAACCTGAAAAAAATTACTAAAAGATTAACAGTAATTTGCGATTTTCCTGACTGCGATGCCTTGACTTATCTCAGAAACTCCATAGCCTTTTTTATTTCTTGCCCTTTCACACAATGGAAGTAATTATACTTTCATTTCATCTGCCCTTTGAATCCACCCAGATCATTGGATGTTGATGAGAAGTTTAAGGGCAATTTCAGAAGTCTGTCTGAACAGCATTGTTTCTACAACGTTATATGCAGCCTTGGGTCTCTGCAGTGTAAAAGTGAGAGTGGAAGAATAAGTACTTATATGAACCATCCTTCCTCTGTGAGAAGCAATAAGCTCAAAATGTCTTTTATGGCCGGTCACAAACTTTCGATTATTTACCTCAAGCTCTTAATATTCATCATCATTTCATGCGACCATGGCAATTTCAATTTCATTCTCTGCTTGTAGAATACTCAGGCTGAAGGCAGTGAAACTTTAACTGTGTGCATAATGGATTTACAGCGTTTTTATGACTCAGAGATATAGCTTGCGTAAAAAGAAAGTACAATGTGACCAATCATTAATGCCGAAAGCAGAGAATAGATGGTGTAATTGTGAAGAGGCTATGTTGTTGTTGTCTTTTTGTTGTTGTTGTTTTTTACAACAAGTATAGGACTTCAACCTGTATCGAGGAAAAGAAGTCTATGTTTTGTCTACTGTAATATAGTCTCCTTATATTTTGACATGACACATTTTTCTATTAAGCTGTTCTGTCATTATTAATTGTTAATACTGTTTTCATTCATAACTTTTTGCTTGTCAATTTGTGCTTTACTATTTAGACTAAATGTCCATTCATTATTATTATTATTATCCTATTATCTTCTACTACCAAGACTTGATGAATATTAATGACTTATTAACATTTTTAACAGCTTAAAAAGGAGATAATATAGCGATGATAATATTATTAAGTGCTTTATAAATTGTTTTGTCTAGTCCTACTGGCATTGCATGTTGTCTGTATAACATCTTTAATGAAGCTGTTTCTGAGAACAAAGCACATCTTGACCACAGGATGACTCTCATTCACTTCAGCTGCTCACTGAGGTCATGATGTTTGCTCCTCTGGTGGTAGTTTCCTATGTATGATCAAGTAAAATAAAGTGAAATTCAGTGCAGCAAAACTGGTTTGGTGCAGAACACGTATGCACTACGTGTGCTCTTTTGCGGCTGTCGCTTGATCTCAGCTGAAATGATTTCTTTTTAACCTTCTCGTCTGTCTCAATGTTCAGGTGGGATTTTTGAGACCCGAGAGAGTGAGTTAGTGAGTATGGACGAGCTGGCCTTCAAGTTTGCTGTTAACAACATAAACCGCAACAAGACCCTGATGCCCAACACCACTCTTACCTACGACATTCAGAGGATCAACCTCTTTGATGGCTTTGAGGCTTCCAGGAGAGGTAGGGAGTTTTTCTGAAATGCTGACTTTAACTAGTTTAAATACATACATTTTCTACTATGAATTATAATAATAAATAAATAATAATAAGTAATAATAATAAATAAACCTTTGATCTGATATATCTCAGTTGCTGTTTGGGAAAAAATTATTGCTTCATGTTTAAATTAGTGTAAAGAATCATTTTAATTGATCGTGAGAATCCTAGAGATGATTGTGTGGGAAAAATTTTGTTACCATCCGTCACCAACAACCACGCTATGTTCAAAGTCACTTAAATTTCTTTCTTTTTCATTCTGATGCTGGGGTTAAATGTCCGCAGGCAAAACTTCATCTTGACCATGTCTATAGGCCTAAATGTAGATAGTTATTACAGGGGAATGATTAGATAGTTGCATTACAGAGCAGTTGAACAGGTATACCTAACAAAGTGGCAGGTGAATCTATTTGGAAGTGTCTCAGACAGCACCCAGAATTAGGCTAGGCAGCATCTTAATCAGTCAATAAAGGGGGCTGTGTAGTCTCTATTAAAAATATACCAATTCTACACCGTGGTAACCGTGGATTAAGCTTGAATAAAATGTCATCATTTAATATACATTTAATCTACTGTAGTTCCTGATCCCCCATAAGTATTAGCATTTACTTACGTCACATAGAGAACCATTATTTTCTGGTTAAGAATCTGGTTAAGACTGATGTGTTTTTTGACCATTTACTGGTGATCACAATGAAAATAATAGTAAGATGCATATTCTGTAATGGTATTTTGAAGACAACTTACTTTTTAAATCAAAGTCTAATGCTATCCCTTTAAATTATATAAACAGTTTAACTCTTGAATTTGGAAACGCATCAACAGTCTTCACCTGTAATCAAGAATCGGCCGATAGCAACAATCAAATCCAACCAGCTGCTCTTGTGCTGTTCTGTTTTATATCCACTAGTGTGTGACCAGCTCGCTCTTGGGGTGGTTGCTGTGTTTGGCCCCTCTCACAGCTCCTCGGTTAGTGCTGTTCAATCTATCTGCAATGCTCTGGAAGTCCCTCACATACAAACACGATGGAAACACCCATCGGTGGACAACAAAGACACCTTTTTCATCAACCTGTATCCGGAGTACACTGCTATTGCCAGGGCCATCCTGGATGTAGTCACGTTCTTCAAATGGAGGAAACTAACAGTGGTCTATGAGGACAGCACAGGTAGGCTCTGTTAGTTGTATAATTCTAACTGCTGTTTTAGCTTTTAAAATTGATTCGCAAGCACTTGATTAATAAATTACTTCAAGGATTAAAATGTGAAGAAGGTCAAAGAGAGCACTTTTAAGATACATTCAGATAGTTTTGGATTATGTGAATTTGACAAAGCTATTTCACAATTTTTCAATTTATCTGTATGAAATAAATTGGTATGCTGATGGAAAAGATTAGCCGATTCCACTCAGCTACAAACAGCTGCAGTCATTGTGATGTTACCTGTTGCTGCGCAAAGTCCCATTTTGAATCCTCAATTTTCTCTTTTTGGACATCATCACCTAATTCTTTAGAGCCATAAGCAACAGATATCAAAATATTATTTCACTCAGCAAAAATAGAGCATGAACTTCTTGGATTGGATGGGCATTTAGCTCCAGAATTCACCAAAGTTCACCAAAAACAAAACCACACACAAAAAAACTCAAAAACCTAACCTACACAGTTCAGTTGTTCAGTTCAGTGACTCAAATTAGCAGAGACTAAGTGTGCTAAGTCACTGCAGCCACTCCCTAATACTGATATATGATATAAATACTTGATATGATTGGTGAGTTCTAAGAAAAGAAAAAAAAAAAACAGCTTTTCAAATAACTGTAGTAAACAAAACTCCTGTATGTGCCTGACTATGAATATTTATAATTCTGCCATAATAGTTCCGCATTTTATGATGCGAGTCTTTGGTGACTGCATGGCTAATGGAAACAGCTTCAAGTGTCCGTTTGAGTAACTGCAGTATTTTAGTATTTGGGGCTTGAGCCATGAGCTGTGTATGTGTGCATGTATTTTATGTAATTTGTTTATTTTTTTGCCCTGGACGTTTCTGCTTTACTGCACCTCAGTGATTAATTGCTCACAATATCTTATTTCCATTATGACTTTGAAAAATAACTTTTACACCACGTGACAATAACCAGAAGTACTATAAGCATTTATCATCCAGCTGTAAAATATGAATGTAGATTTTTAAAAAAACAAAACCCCAAAACCACAGTTTCAAGTTTCAAGTTCAATGTTTATAATAATATTTGACTGAAGACAGCATTTTACCTTTCCTCCTGTAAGGCTGGTTGTCAGCCTTAAAATGGCATGGCATTTAAAGTGAAGAACTGAGAGGGATAAGAGGTCAAAAGAGCTAGCTGGTGTTTTCTGGACCTGGCAACATATTCATATGTCATGGTCGTAATTACAAAATAAAATTCTGTCTTACACAGTCACCTCCATCGCATTGGCCAGTGAACCCAATCTGTGACAGGGCACCAGGGCCTCATATCAGACAGCTGCCAATGTTCCTGCCCTCTGACTTCCAACTGCAGACATCCAGACCACAACACTGATAGCCTCCAAATCCTGCGGTTTCCCATAAACAGCCACTGCCCACAACACAGAGAATATGAAATTCTCTTGCTAAAATGTCATAGCTTATAGATTTTACAAAGATTTATTCTTCCTGAAATGTCACACACACACCTGCCCGTTTATACACTATTGTGCATGTACACGTTCAGGCTAAAGGAAAGCAAGGCATGCGTCCAGCTTATGTAACAGAACAGCGATCAGTCTGGGGAGAAGCTGAAATGATGTAGTGTATGTTTTGTGTCTGACCACAAGAAGGAAGTAAAAATTAGAATTAATGAGGGGAAAAGTATAATTTACTGTTTTTAACTTTTCTTTAAGGTCTGATGCGGATGCAAGAATTGATCAAAGCTCCAGCAAAGTTCAACTTGAAGATCAAGATCCGCCAGCTGACACCGGGTAACCAAGATGCCCGACCGCTGCTTAAGGAGCTGAAGAAAGACAAAGAGTTTTTTATCATTTTTGATTGCTCCTATCGCATGGCTGCTGAGCTCCTTAAGCAGGTCTGTACAGTGCTTTATCTAAGATTCATTTCAGTGGTTTATTTGTTTAGACCATGGATTTTACATCACATTTATTTATCTTTTGGGGGACAGGGGAGGAGACGGTGCCCCGTGCACTGATTCCTACATACAGATGAGCTGAGATCGTCTTGCATATTTAATAATGTACCCATTTCTGTTGTCCTGGTACTTGCGGGGTTTCTCACACTGCATTTTTATTGTTTGCTTGTGTTGTTTCTGTCTCCATTGTCTGTTATTAAGTAAAAATCAATTTATTTCTTTTTTTATCCAGATAGGTTTTGGTGTCAATCTTATAGAAAGAGAAACTTAGAAAAGCCTAAACTTTTTTTGGTCTTTTTTATTCAGCTTCAGGGGATTCAGCTATTTAATTCATACCTAAAGAATGATAAATTTGATGAATACTCTTTAAAACAAAATGCATGGTATATTTGACGTGCTGTGCAAGAGAAAAATGACCTGCCAAATTACTTTGTTATCAAACTTCTACATTAGCTGTAGCACTTGAGAAATCATGATATTTAAAAAATATATATATGTTGTTTGGCATTTTTGTTTTCTTACTTTATTTTTTCCTTTGATGTTGCAGCTTTCATCAATGGGAATGATGACAGAGTACTACCATTTTTTCTTTACAACCTTGGTGAGTTGGAAAAATGCACAGCTAAAGTTTTATTATAGTTTTTTAAGGCGATAGTAGGCAAATAAGTAAAATTAAGCTCTGCGTATTCATTTTTCTTTTAACTGGCTTTGTAAATTTACTGGTTACACCTTGAACCAGTGCCTACATTTGTACATAAAAGCACATCCTTTTCGCTATCTTGCACCTTTACCTTCATCTTGCGTCTCTTGCAGGATTTATTTGCCTTGGATCTAGAGCCATACCGCTATAGTGGGGTCAACATGACTGGTTTCAGACTGCTGAACATTGATGACCCTTGGGTAGCATCTACAATGGACAGGTGGGCCATGGAAAGACTTCAGGGTCCCAAACAAGAAAGTGGTCTGATGGATGGAATCATGACTGTAAGCCCTGTTGCTGTTATTTTAGATAACAAACACCTGCACCTGCAAAAAGCCACATCTGTTCTATAAGCTGCATTATATAGTTGCAAACAAAAAAGCATGAGCTAACATGTAATGCTTTTTTGAGCTTAGTAAGAATTTAAATGCTGATATTCTCAGTTATATTCATTTCATCGTTATAGCCAAACTTTATGTGTTTTGCACATTTTCCCAGAGGAACTTTGAGAGTTTTTATAGCATTTTTATCTGCAAAACCTGCTCTCTTGGTTTCATAATTTAGCTGTTTACAACTGACGTTTAAGTGCAATTTTATTACATAAAAAAAGCAACTTCCCCTCACTTCATCTTCCACAGACAGATGCAGCTTTGATGTATGATGCTGTGTATATGGTTGCTGTCGCGTCCCAGCGGGCCACTCAGATGACCGTCAGCTCCCTGCAATGTCACCGCCACAAGCCTTGGCGCTTTGGACCGCGCTTCATGAACCTTTTTAAAGAGGTCAGTGTTAGATAAGTTATCAAATTATTGGGAACTTTAAAAAAAACATCCAAGATCAGCAACATGGCTTAAAGAGCTTCAATTGCTTTTAACCTGACCATGATGCATTTTTGATGCATGTTTATAACAGATGCCTCAGATGCAAACATAAAAATTTACCAAAACTGGGTGTCAGATCATTTCTTCTGATATAATATTTTATAGGTCCCTTCTGACAGTCCACGCTTTGCCTCTGAAAGCCCACAACATGAAAATACACGGTATTTATGTACTTATAAGTTTAAAGCGTGTGTTTCAGCCCAACAGTCAGACTTGATGCCTACAGACAGAAATGAGGCCTTTGATGCACGAGTGTTTTGATCTCTTAAGTCTTAAATCCAGCAGAGGACCGTTGCCTGCCACGGAGAAGGAACATTATCATTCAGTCGCCTCACTCATATTTTCCTCTTCATGCCCCCATCTTCCTTCTCTCACGCTTTTTCTTTTTCTTTTCTTTTTTTTCCCCAGCATCTTAGTGGCTCTCCTTTTCAGCTTTTCATTTTCCACTGCTCATTTTTTGAAGCATCTGTCCTCGTGTGCTATTCATCACTTGATAATAGCCTTTTCTGGAAAAAAAAAGCAGTGATATGTCTCTCAATACACTCAATTAAAAAGCACTGCTGACAAGAGAGCGCAGAATATGAGGACACAGCTTTTATTTCAGTGACCGAAATTAAATCCTGGGCACTTTAACCCAAATGTTATCACTCTCCTCTGGCTATTGTGTGTGTTTCTGTGGATCAAATGAGCATATTTCTATTTGACATGTCTGAACACTTTTTTTCTTAGTCAGCTTTAATCAGGAAACACAGAACAGAGAGCCATATTGCACACTTTAAATGTTGTAGACATGTCCATTTCTACAGTTGTGTGTTTTTTGCTGAATTTTTTGAATGATGCTAGCAAATTGCACTTTCTTGTTAAAAAATTGAATTCTGGCACGCATCAATAGATTCAGTTTTTCTCATTATAAATAAGTAAAAGGTGGAGTGAACTTGCTTTAACTTAGCTTAGTTTGTATTTTTAGTATGCAGTTAGAGAAAAGGTTTGGGTAGATCAGAGAAAAATACACATTTTGTTGATTTTGGTCCCAAACAGACATTAAAAAAAGAGTTTGTTGTTAAATGTGCATTAAGCCTTCAGACAGATCAGAAACTGCAACTGTCAGGTGATGAATGATGTCACAGAATGTCACAAAATGATATGTAAGCCGGGGTGGTTTTGCAGACAAATGCTTTGGGCAGATGGAGTTAAAATTGAGCTCTTTGGCCACAATCAACAAAAGTAGGTTTGTGGAGAAGAAAAAACAAAGGGGAGAAAAATTTGTCAGACGGATAAAAATATTATGCTTTGGGGTTGTGTGGCAGCCGGAGGCGCAGGAAACGGTGCAGAGATAGAGGGAAGAAGGGATTCTACTAAATATGAGTAAATTCTGGATGCAAATGTGCAGTCAGTGAAGAAAGTGAAATGAAAACAAGGCTGTCTGACAGGACAATGATCTAACACAGACCTCAGACTCCACCATCAACTACTGCTAGAAACACAAGCTGAAGCTTTTGGAGCAGCTCTTACAGTCCCATGATTGAACAAATCTGTGGGTAGATCATAAACGTGTTGTTCCTAATAGACAGCCCTAAAAATATCTCAGCACTTGAAGTGATCTGCAAGACAGACTCCAGACAGTTCCTAAAAAGGCAACACATTATACGGTTGCATATGGTGCAATTATTTTTAATGTTTGTGAAATAAAAAGGAACAGTCCATTAACATTTCAAGATGTATTTTTTGATGTGCTTTAGCTGTAGGGTTTGTATTTGTTCTGTTCTCTAATAAAAAAAAGAGGTGCCAGATGTACCTCCATCGCAGTCTGTCAATAATCAGGACAAACAAGAAAAGAATGACATACATGCAAAGCAAGGGGAATCATCCAATATGAAGTATATTCAGAAATAAGTAAAAGATTTTTGTTTTTCTTTGATTAAGTCAGAAAAAAAAGTATGCATATAATTGCTTTGGCTATTTTAAACAAAAGCTTTCATGCGTATTGAGACTATACAGCCTCTTCCGGTATTCACTTGTTGTGATCCAGTGAGCGTTCAAGCTTTCTCTCTTCTTGCATGGACCTCCTTCACTTCTCCTCCCAGCAGCCTGTTCTAGAGTCCGACCTCTAAAGGTCTGGATAGACGAGGAACTCAGATGGTCTTGGAATTCTCCGTAAATCTCTCTCTCTCTGCCTCTCCCCTTTTTGTAGGCACAGTGGGATGGACTGACAGGGCACATTGTTCTTAATAAGACAGATGGCCTGAGGAGAGACTTTGATTTGGACATCATCAGCCTCAAAGAGGATGGCATTGCCAGGGTGAGCACAGAGGCCTGGAACAGCCAATTACACCGCTCTCATGCTGCTTTCGGACTGGCTGATTCGTTCCATTAGGGCATGTGTTTGTGTTTGTGTATATGAGAGACAGAGTGAGAGCGAGAGCTGATTAGTCATTTAGTTTTCTGTACTTACATCCTTTTAAAACACACTTACTAGTTGTTTTAGATTGTCCAGTCGTGAATATTAACAATGCTCCACTAACTGATTATTAATTTCCACGCTGTCTGTGCTTCACGCTGCTCTCATCACAATTCCTAAAGGGTGTTGTGGAGGGCGGAAGTCGCCTCACGAAAAGGTGGATCGAGGTTTGTGCCAGTACCTTGTTTGGTGGAAGCCTTTGTTGTTTGCCCCCTCTTCTTGTTTGCCCTACTCTCACTCTATATGCCGTGCACCTTGTTGCTCCCTGCCTTGTCAACTTTGTCTCTCTTCACTGATTTTGTGTGCAGCAATGCCATGTGTTTGACATTTCAGTTTTTCCCCTGTTTGGGTACAGGCATTGCTCTGACACTTGTCAAAACTTTCATGAAAAAAAAATACAAAATTACTTTGTTTAAATGGATACAGCTGTACCTCCATTAGGATTAAGAAGCAAGTCCTGCAATTTCACGTTCTTTAATGGCAGGAAAGACGTAAGCAAATATATAAAAATAGCTCTCTGTCAGCTACTAAGCTATAATTTGCTTCGCTATTAGATTGCCTTCATATGTACTTTAATGGAAATCATGCAGGGTAGACTCAGTAAGGGCCACATGTTTTTAGAAAAAGAAATATTTACTGAAATTTTTCTCCTGAACACCACTAAGGAGGATTCTAAATCGCATATTCAAAGTGTAAACTTTATGCTTTAATTCAAGAGGTTTAACAAAAATATTGAATAAAAAGTTTAGGAATTCAAACAATTTTTATACATTGTCCCTTAATTTTAGAAAGCTTAAATGTAATTGAACAAACCAACATAACTGTAAATATAAAGGTTGTTTCTAACATCTGGATGAAAATCATTTGCAATCAATAATTGCCTGAAATCTAGAATTCAATTCAGCTTTATTTATATAGGCCCAATTCACAACAACGGTTGCTTCAAGGAGCTTTATATTGTAAAGACCCTACAATATTTAAACGAAGAAACACCAATAATTATATCACCGCCTATGAGCAAGCATTTGGCAGTAGCGGGAAGCTTTTTTTCTCTTCCCATCATTCTGCTACATCCTTGTTTTATTTGTCCAAATAATTAGTTCCACAACTGTGCATGCCCCTTCAGATGTTTTCTTGCAAAGCCTAATCTGATTGTCTTGCTCTTGAGTGTCATAGATGGTTTGCACCTTTTTGTAAAGCCTCTGTATGTAATGTTATACCTACCTCCTTTAGGGTGTTTTTGACTTGGTTTGATGTTATGAAGGGATTTTTCTTAATCAAGAAAAGAATTATGCTATAATCCTCTTTAGTAGTCTTCGGTGGTCTTTCAGGGCTTTTGGTGTAGCTTGTCAGTTCATGCCTTCTTTTTAAGAATATACCAGGTTGTTAATTTGACCACTCCTCAAGTTTTTGCTATGTTTGCAGTGGTTTTTAAGCCCAGTGATGGACTCCTTCACTTCACTTGCATTAACATATCTTTGGACCTCATATTGAGAGTTCAAGTGACCAGCTACCAAATACAAGTGAAGCACTTTGAATCAACTCCAGATTTTTAACTTGTCATGGAACAATGAGGGAACAGACCTCACCTGGTCATGAGAATGGTTTGTCATTTTTCCAATTAGGTTTCAGTTTCTGAACATGGGGCACGATGTATAAAAATGGCTGTAATTCCTAAACAGCTAATGTAATACTTTGGTTAAACCTCTTGAATTGAAGCTAAAAGTCTGCACTCCAATCACATATTTATTAAAATCCACTGTGGTGGTCTACAGAGGCAAAAACACAAAAATGTGCCCAATACCTTTAGATTTATTTGTACCAAAAAGAATCTGGTAAGCATAAACAACACATCATCCCAAGTTTAAAAACTTTAAATCTATAAAAGGAGTAGATTTACTTTGGTGGCCTTTGATTGGCACAAAAAGCAGTGAACGAGTTATAACACCCTCCGGTGCACTGATTGTACACCAAATCAACTTCATAACTTCATCCAGATTCCTTTCTAGTTTAAATTAAGTTCAATTTTAACAGCAATTATGCAAAAGCAATGCTTTGATAATTGAAAGACCAAATGTTCGATTCATTCATAGCTTCTGCGTCTGTCTCAGTTGTCAAACAGGTATGTAGGCAGGCAGGAACTGCCAATTTGCAAAAGCTGTGATTTATTTGTAATTTTAATTCCATTCAATACCTTCAGTCCTCAAAAGCCTCACCTCAGAGGAAATGGCACTATATAGTAACACATCACATAAATTGCCTGGCTTTATGGTCATAAAAAATGAATTATCAGTCCATTGCAGTTGTGTTAGTTCTTGGGCACTGGAGTGTTAAATATACTCTGAAGAGGATGATGAGACAAAACAAAGTAAAAGTCTCTTGAGAAAAAAAAAATTATTTTCTTTTAAAGTTGTTGACTTCCCTTAAAATATTTTTTTTCCCCCTCAGCTTTCTTGGCCTGGCTTACTAAGTCTGTGGTAACGGTTTTCCACTCTGATTTGGCTCTGGATGAGGATGAGCGTTAGGATTCACAGATAACATTTTCCTCACAGCATATATGAGCGAATTCATGTCAGTTTTTATAGCACACTTAGTTGTTGGGAGCTCCTCTGGTGTACACGATAAAATTGCAAGGCTATACACAGAAAATCCATGACTCGGGGGTTTTAAAGATGTTGGCTGCATGTGGTGCGGATGTCCTAGGCTATATTTTAGGATTAATTTCATTGACTTGGCTAGATTGCTCTGTTACCTAAACTTCAAACTGTGCAATCACACTGTTTATAATCGACAGAGGATGATATTTCCGAAAGCAGCCCTCTACAACAGCATATAACACAAGCTAAATGGTGCAAGACCAAACAATTTTAGACCAAAATACTCTCCACATCTTCAATATTCTCACTCTGACAAATTATCTTTGAGATTGAGGACAATGCAATTAATTCAATCCATCCCCACTCACAGTGTTCCTCATCTGCAGTGTCCACAGATAAGACAGATTTATGGACTGCTTCGCAGAGTGGTCCCTTGCAAAAGTAACTCGGTGGAGATATGGAGTGCTTTTAGCGAGGTTATAAGTGAACACATTTTCCATCAGTCGGACTTGGTTAACAGAATAAGACAGAGTGTAATGAAGAGTGAAAAGCATTTCATCTTTTGGAATAGGTAATCCCACCCAGCCATTTTCAGAAAAATAAATTGTAAAAATAAGGCTGTACCTTCTGCAGAGCTCAGTTTAATAAGAGGTACTGATGCGTTCACTTCTCTTCATCCTCTTAGGCAGTGAATGAATGGAGAGGGCATTGTTTCTGAATAAAAATACTAAAAGGCACTGTTTTGTTCACAGAATGACTTGCCAGAGGAGAAAAGCTTATCTGGCACTTGCTTTAGTTTCTATTAAGAATAAGGCCTAATAATTTAATGTTCTTAGCTTCATTCCAGGACTGTCATGACCTTTGTTAAAGTGAAGGGATTTGAAAGGTTAAAAAAAAAAATCCAGCTGCCAGACATCTGTTCTAATCTGATAACTGTCTGGATTATGCCGCCTGGTCTGATGATTAAGACAATCTCATTCACAGTTAATGTAACAGTAGGAGTAACACCATGTTGTCCTCTCTTCCTCCCAACCCTATCTGCCCTTCTTCTTCTCTTGACTGCTGGTGTAATTTCCCTTTCTCCACTACTTATTTAAGTTTACTAACTGAAATTTGTTTTAATTAATGTTTGGTTATGATCATTTTTTTTGTAGTTATTAGAAAAAAATGTTCAGAAATGTAATAAATACACATTAATGCAAAAATTATTTCTCAAAGCCCAGTGTGATGTCCTCAGATGTCTTTTCATGTAATGCTTTTCATCATTTAATTTCATGATCACATAAACAAAAGAAACAAAAAAATTCTCATTGTTGGGATTTGTTTGGGTTTTTTTTTTTTCTTTTGAGATGAAGCTGTGTTTTCATAATTGTTAATTTTAATTAAAAATGACTTTTTTGTCATGCTGCTAATCAACTAATTGATTCAGCTCATTGTTAAAATGACAACATGGCGAAAAATAAATTTATAGCAGTTACTGTATGGTATGGTAACACGTTTGCACTGTAGTTCTACTATTCTGTATAGTATATTTATATATTTAAACTGGGCTTCCCTTTTGCTGTATTTCAGTAACATATTCAGTACTGTGCAAAGGTCTTGAGCCAACCCACATTCCTTTATATTCTTTGTATTGAAACATGTTCAAACATACATGGAAATAAAACAGAACCAGAGTTTTTTTGGTTCTCCCAAACTTAAAAATCAATTCTTGATACGACCACCTTTATTCTTCAACACACAGCCTGAACTCTCTTAGGAAAGCGCTTTTGTAATTTCTTGAAGTACTCTTAAGGAATAGTTCTCCAGGCTCCTTTATGGATATTCAGAGCTCTTTGGATGTTGGCTGCGCTTTATTCTCCTTTCTGTCAACATGATCCCACACTGCTTCAATAATGTTGAGGTCCGGGCTCTGGGGAGGCCAATCCATGACTGACAGTGCTCCATTGTGTGCTTTTCTATCCAGTTATGCTTTTACAGCATGGCTTCATCTTTCAGCATGAATCATTGTCATGCTGGTAAATGAACAGTAGATGGATCAAATGGGGGCCCAGATGGATCTCTCAGGTCCTGGGTCAGGTCTTAGCTGGATTTCTTTTCCTATTGTTTAAAGGTAGAAATACATCTCATCTTCTGTAGAAAGCTTCTAGGTCTGCCACATCTTCTTTTGTCTTCTCCTTTTTCATCTGATAGCTTTTTAGGAAGCAATTTGTTGAAAGTATACTAATTTATATCTGTCAAACTGTGTTATGTTTAGCATTTTTGTAGCTAAACACAAGAAATGGGAACAAATTTTGTGTTTTCGCAACATGCTGATGGCGCCTAAATATATAATTTAAAATTGGTTCTTTGCTCATATGTGTGCTATGTGTATGCACAACACTGGTTTATCCCTTGAGTTAGGTGCCTTTTTTAATGCTGGAATGATTTATAGGTCAGTTTTAAGTGGATAAACCAACAACAAAAATAATTTATCTAAAAACAGTCAGGTACAAGGACTGCACGGAAAATGAGTGAAAAAGCATTCAATGTCCAAAGATAAACTTTGAAAGACCCTCAGAAAGCCAGGAGAACTATTCCTCAAGACCACTTTTTTATTTTAAAAAATGCACAAAAGTCTGGCTTCTGGGACGCAAAATACAAAGAAATGAGGGGCGGCTCAAGACTTTAGCACATCACTGGATGCTACGAGCGCTAACAAATTCAATAATCGTCATAATGAAACTGTTGTACTTACTTTTGTTTTGTTGTGTACACAATCTGTTTGGTCCAAACTGCTCCTTCATTTTCATATTCACTGTATATAAAAATAGTTTATTTAGCACTTTGCCCAAAATCAGCAGAGCAAAGCTCAGCAAAGGGAAATGCTGTAGAATAGTGAATGAAGCAGAAAGTTGAAAAGGAGGCAGGAGTGTCAGGTCTTTTAACCTTTATACTTCTTTTTCATTTTTCTGTTCGGCGAATCAGAAAATATGATTAATATGCGGTGTGTCAGAGCAAGTTCTACTTTCCCATTAAGATTTGGAGACTAAATCAACTTCGTTATTCTTTATTTTTCTGAGATAAACGGAGTAATCAGTCAGCTTATTTTCCTACACAGGTGGCAGTGATCGCTAATCATAAAAATGCAGCGCTGTTTAAAGCTTAAACAGAAATAAAGATCTATACTCTGCAATTTTGTCAGTCTTACACAGTGACTCCAGAAGGTGTCAAATGTAACATCCTGTGTTTGATCAAAGGAGCAAATGTGGTTCAATAATTCTGAAGTCCTGTTTGCCTTTGCAGATTGCTGTGTGGAACTCGTACAGGGGGATGAACCTGACGGAGGAGTCCAGGCGAGACAAGAATAACAATGTGACAGACTCTCTGGCTAACAGGACTCTCATTGTCACCACAATACTGGTGAGTAGGAAGGTTAAACAGAGGACAGCATAGAAAGAAGAAGGGAAGCACATATGAGATATGGTTAATTTAGATAGGGGGAACAATAGATGGAAATGCAATGAAAAAGGAGAAGGATACAAAGAAAGAGAGTGGTGCTTAGGAGATGTGGCTGAACAGTTTTTGTCTAGTTTTTGTCAGCACAGAGCGAAGCCGATTCTTTATTAATCCTGTCCATAAAATATTTGCACGTGCTCATGCAAGAGGTCTTCAAGCTAAAATTAAAAAACTAGTTCATTTAAGATACTAAGCATAAAAAAGGGTCAGAATAAAGAATATTCCATAAAAACATAAATACATTGTTTTGTTTTACACAGGAAAATCCTTACGTGATGTTGAGAAAGTCAGACAAGGAGCTGGTTGGGAATGATCGTTACGAAGGCTACTGTCTGGACCTTTTGAAGGAACTCTCAAACATCTTGGGTTTTACGTATGAAGTGAGACTGGTGGCTGATGGGAAATATGGAGCCCAGAATGACAAAGGAGAGTGGAACGGGATGGTCCGGGAGCTGATCGACCATGTGAGTTACTAGATAAAATGTAAAGCCCTCAAATTAAATTGGCAAATAAAGTAGAGTAACGTTTTCCATGGTTGAATTCACAGATTTCATTCAAGCCTGTTTGCAGGCCTTGTTTAAAGACCAGTTCAAGCTTCTTTCTTTGATAAAAATCAATGCTCCCTCTGGCTATATTAACAAGGCTTCTAACAAAAAAAAGCTATCTGACCAGAGTTATGAGCTATAAATGAATATTATTCTTGCACATAAAAAAAACATTACATTGCTTTCTAACAGTTTGTTCTCAAGTAAAGAAAATCTTTTAACGAGGTGTATTCATCATGTGAATACTGATGCACCGATGAGAGCCCTTGAACAGTGCTCACTTTACCTGCAGTGGGTTACTTTTGTTTGTTTTTTTTAGGTTGCAGACCTTGCCGTGGCTCCCTTAACCATCACCTATGTCAGAGAGAAAGTTATCGACTTCTCCAAGCCCTTCATGACCTTAGGCATCAGTATCTTGTACCGGAAACCTAACGGCACCAATCCAGGCGTGTTCTCATTTCTTAATCCCCTGTCTCCGGACATCTGGATGTACGTGCTGCTGGCCTGCACAGGGGTCAGCTGCGTCCTCTTTGTGATTGCCAGGTGAGAGGATGCACTGATGCTTGAGGGAACGAGTTAAGGTGTGATGAACTGTCCAAAGCCCCAGCTCAGCTTTGCCACACTCTCTTTTCTTACTAAGGAATGCCACCACAGAGCTTTTTAGAACAATAAAAAGTGGGCGAGCCTGACAAGAATCACAAATCAGCTGTGATGTTTTGGCTCGGCTGTATTTTAGCAAATTTCTGCTACTCAGAAATAACAGAAAGTGTGCTTTTAGCCATCAGCTGCCAGAGTGGATTTGATTGTGGCTGTTAAGTAACTGGGAGTAATTGCAAACTCTCCACCTTTTTCTACGGTAGTACGAAAAAGAAATCTGCCAGCTGGTTGCACCTTGCAACCTGTAAGTGAAAATGGAAATGTGAGACTCAAAATGCGTGTTTTGCATTCTATGAAAGTGCGGATTGCACTGAAGCACTAATGGAATCCTGTTTTAATGTGAACTGCATGACTGAATTATGATTACCTGCAACACACTGGTTCCATACTTCTTTTAATCTTGCTTCCTTTCTGTCGTTGTCTTGCAGGTTTACTCCTTATGAGTGGTACAACCCACACCCCTGCAACCCGTCCTCGACTCTAATTCAGAACAATTTCACTTTGCTCAACAGTTTCTGGTTTGGAGTTGGAGCGCTCATGCGGCAAAGTAAACTGTTATTTTTATATAATCGGTTGATGAAATTGCTACTTGTATGTTGACTGTCAAATTAACAAAATGCTTTGGTATGTCCGGTGTCTTTGACAATCATGCTAGAACGTGTTTCCGTTCAGACACCTGGCAAAACGTGCGTTTACCAACGTGTGCGTGCTTTAAAATGTTAACCGTCAATTTGAAGGAAGAGGTCAGGAAAACAACAGGTTTTTTGATGCCTAAAGTCCAGCATTTACTCTGTAAGGTTGGGATTATACTCGCTTGTAGACATGCACGCACAGAGCTGCAAACTCCCACTCCATGAGTATGTCAACAAGTCGTTCCTATTCCTATCCTACTTTTTATACTATTAGTGTGTCCCTGCAGTCAGAACAAATCAGAGGCCATGTGGATATCAGCACTATTATTAATTTGGGGCTCTATAAGCACTGACTCACTTTGGAAACAACCTTCACTGCAGTTTTTGGTAGTTCTGCAGTGGCTTTGTTTTTTTAAAAAAACAAACCTACAAATATTTGTGCATTTTAAAATTTTTTGTCAGTTCATTGTTTTGGTTTTCCAAAGAACAACTTTCTTGTATTTTTGGTGCTTTTTTAAAATATTGTTTTCATGTCAGACAGATTTGATCTCACTCTTTGTACACTATGTACCCAGAAGCAAACAGCAGACAGACAGTTAGCACAAAGCTGGTGAACATAACAAGAAACAGCTATTTCCCTCTGGTTTGCAGAGACCACATCAGTTAAATGTTTGATTTAAATTTATCAGGTGAGGACACAAACACACACACACACACACACACACACACACACACACACACACACACACACACACACACACACACACACACACACACACACACACACACACAAAAA
>VUQG01021486.1:44571-60546 GCA_015106755.1 Etia nguti | reverse complement strand
TAGCCCTGTCTGAAATTATTCAGGCTCGCAGTATAAAGAAAAAAGAACAGTTCATGGTTATAAAAGTGGTTAAAATATAAATAGTTGATAAAAGGTTTAAAAATCATATACTTGGGTACCAATGTATTTCATTTACAGTTAAGAGTCCAATAAATAAAAGGGTTTTATGAGTTAAAGTTCATTTATTGTGCAGAAGCAATATGTTGGGGTGTAACCTAATTTTGTTTACCCAGCTAATGTCAGTCACCTTGATTTTGTATTGTCATTGGTTGTTGTATTGACGAGCCAGTCAATGTCACTCTTCTCTGTTACGGGGGCGGGACGAGTGGTAAAGGTTTGTGTGAATCTGTGGGAGCGGACAGAAGCTAAATCCGAAGAGATAGATGTCGTAAGGCAACGTGGTGTGGAGTTTGCATCTAAGTGTATCATTGGAGGTCGACTACCCGTGGTCCTGATATTACTTATTTGTGATCTGCAAGAGGTAAATGAGAGTGTGTGCCTTGACATTTGTACTGTAACTATTCGTTATAGTGGTAAAATGGCGTGATATGTGATGCTAACTAGCGGCTTGCTAATTAGCGCAGCTTACCGCGTTGTGTGCTGTGATGCCATGCTGTATGCTTAGCACTGTGATTTTCAGTCAAAGCCTGCTAATGCTAAATCGTTATGGGATAGCATTTGGTACTGTAGCTCAATTGTTTTAATATGTTTAGAAGCCGACGGACGCTGTGAAAGGAGAGGGAGAGAGAGGGTTCTGCCCGGATGGACCCTGCTGTTTTCGCCCCTGACTGTCTTCACTGCTGATGAGCTGACTGTTAACTGCCCTTTCTGATTTCCCCCCACTAACAAACTCACTGGACTTGTGAGTACTAACTGGAACTAAAGTGCACGTATTTTGTTTATGGCTCAGTTTGAGTGAAGCGGCCATCAGTTTTAGGCCTCACCGCACCCGAACTTCGAATCAGGCCTGCAACAAGCACTGTTACAGGTGCAGTGTGGACAGGTTAAAGAGTGTGTGTGTGTGTGTGGGCCCACTGTTACAAATGTTGTTTTAATTGAGTAAGTGTGTTTGTAACCAAAGGTATTTTCAAAGGTGGAAAATCATCCCCTTTAAAGGAGCGAGTTTTTGTGGTTGAAGTAACAGTTGGCACTTAAGAGTGTTGCTGTTTTATTTTGAAAGGAATCTTTTATTTATAATCCCTGTAGTCCTATTTTTACAGTGGTTTGTTTTGTGTATTTGAATTCAATTCATTTCATTTTATAAAAGTAACTGTTTATTTTATTTATTTATTGTTTGCCCTAAATAAATACCCAGTGAGGGACATTTTCTGTAAAATACAGTTGTGGTGGTCGTTATTAATTAAATTAGATGGTAACGGGTATCATAGCCATAGCTACGTGGGACCTGGGTTACATAAATGGAGGCACCGCTGGGATAGTTAACTAAAGTAAACTAAATTTATTTTTGGACCAAGGGAAAAAATAGGTCGACCCCACAACTGTTAAAGTAGTCAGACGTGCAACAAAGACAACCAGACCAGATAGCAATGACGACACACCAAATGAGCAGACCATCACAACTTGAGTTGGTCAACTGGTGCAAAGGGGAATCAATAGATTTGAAACATGCCCTACTATTGTATGGGGTACCGGAAGGTGTTTCGAGAGATGAAATAGAAGAAACAGCAGGGACCATCAAAGCTTTGGGAAAAGTAGTAGTAAAGGGAAAAATGTCCATCAGAGATGTTATTTTGCCCAGAGTCCTTCTGTCTCCCACCACCTGCACTGGGTCCAGGGTGCATCCCAGAACAGAGCTGGCCTTCCTGATGAGTTATAAATACATTCTAATAAATAATAATACATAATAAATTATATAAGGCTTGAAGAACAATCTGAATGACAAAGTCACAAAAAAACAAAAACAACAGATTAATTGTTTTAGTTAGGAAAAATAAGAATCTTTAGTTCTTAGGACCCCTCAGAATTAACTTGTAACCCCTCATCAGTGTCTGTTCCATACTCATCAGCTGTATGGAGAGCTAAATGATAGCTTTGGGACATGAGACATGGGCTGCATCCAGGTGTGACGTCTCACACCCTTGTGCTAGACTTAAGTAAACGTTTCTGCTGGTTGAAACTTTCTCTCAGTATTTCTGATACGTGGAGGCTTATCAGCTCAGAAACATGACCAGTTTCAAGTCGTTCTCCACTGTTGTGTTCACATTTTTTCATAAGGAATATGAAAAAAAGGAGAAATATCTGTCGTTTAAAAAGATTTAATTTGCTTCAGCGGTTGAAATTACAAGTTACAGCACTGGACCCCAATGTGACACAGCCGTCTGCCTCACACCAAGGATGACCCTTATCAGGCCACACAGTTTTTACACTGCGACAATAACAAGTGATTATTATGGCTGTCTTCTTCCAGAAGCAACGTGGCAGTCCTGCTGTCTCCTTACGAATCCTCTCTGTTCACGTCCGACCTCGTGACCTCCTATCTGCTCCTTTTTTTCCCCTGGAATCAGAAAGACAGACACAAGAAACACCCCCTGCCTAGCCTTGATCATTTTAATTTTACTGATTCTAATATCTAGTTCAGGACATTCTGTTTGAACTCCTTTGGCCCAGAGTATATCCTTCTAGTCACTATCAATTGTGATGTTGTGATGTGTAAGCATGCAGCGCTCTACATCTCCCCTCAATATTTCAAATCCAGACATAGCACTGGACGAAGCTTTTGACCCTAAAAACACAGAGCACCAACATGTTTATGAGCACATTGCATTGCGTATATAAAAAAATAATAAAACAGCTTTATTTAATAATTTTATATTTTATTTAATAATTTTCAACCCTTACACCACACGTGCGATGACACGATGTGTGATAAATTGGCAGGTATCTAGAAGACCACAAAAACCACACCTCTTTGCACGTTAAACGTCAACATACGTTATTCTGCCACGCCTTCCTTTCTCCTTAACTAAAAGTGAATTGTATAAAGATGACCTAAGTAAAAAGTATATAAAGGTTTTAGGGCAATTCAGTTTATGGGCCACATGCATCACAATTTGCTCTCAAGCAGACTGGACAAGTAAACGTATTTATTCATAAATAAATAAATAACATTTAAAAAATGAATAAAAAAAAACAAACAACATAAATTTTTTCCTTCTTTTCAAACATTTTTAATGAATCAACATGCCCCCCCCCCCAAAAAACAAGTGCAGTTATAACATAATGTCTTATGTCATTCTGTGAGTTTATAGTACTTACATGTACGTTACAGATTACAATGGTGTTTTAAAAAGCATACAGCCTTTACATGCAGCATTTCTGAAACTGTATTTTACATCTTTATAAATAAAACAAATATATTAATTCATAAAGAAAATTTGAAGTTTCACATTATAAATTATCTCAATACAAACTGCACACTTTGCAGATCCAACCTTGGAATTCCCAGCAGTCCCCAGGTCACATGTATCACACCCCTGTTAGAGCAAGTGAGCTGCTGGTCTTAGCATTTTATTTAGCATACAGGCTAAAACATGTTAAGATGGATGACATGCCAGTATTTCCTCCTAGTAAACAAAAATGAAGAGATACCATCATAGAACAGGAAGTCGTCCTCTTGTGTTTGACTGTGGTCTAATGAGCCCTCATTTTACCCCAAAATTGTTGCAGACACATACTACACATTTTCTTTGGTTCAGTGTCTCTTACTTTTGTAAACTCTTGATATTTTATTTTCTTCCCAGCTCACCAGCCTCACCTGTTCTATAGTACCAGAGCCCAGGTATTGATAGGACTCTGGTATTACAGAACTCTATAGAAGTGAGAAGTTCTTTCTTCCTTATAGATTCTTTTAGAAATGAAACTTGGCCCCGAGGTACAGTAGGTGGCCCAGAGGAGGAATGTGATGAAAGTTTGACGTCAACTACCAAGGATGATTTTGAATGAATTTTTGAATATGATGCAACAATGTCTGCGCGCACGTATATCTGTGCGCGGGTCTGTGTTTGCGATCGGGAATGAAGGAGAAAAGGCGCTGCCGTAAATTCTAGTGTAGAAGCACAGGAAAATTTATGCAGCGGATAAGAGGTGGCTGGCTTGGCCGCGGCTCACAAACGACGGCTCACTTGATCGCGGTGGTTTTTCCGCATCATGCTGTAGAGAGCCCCGCGACTTTAGGGTTAGGGTTAGGGTAGTAAGAGATAGGTAGCCCCATGGGAGGGTCTCCCAGCAGTGTGAGCCTATCCAAACTCACATTAACCATTTTGGCCTAGGCCCCTTATCTACTAATGTGGCTTGCTGTCAAAGAATTAGGAGCAGAATTTGATTCAGTCCTAACATTTCAGTGTCACGAGTAAAGCTGTTTAGTCTAAAGCTTATCCGAATAACATCGATAAACAAAATTTAATGCTCTCAAAAAGTAATTTATACTTTTACTTTCTCTAGGCTAGATTACTGCAGTTTTCATATGAACTAAAAGTTATGCTCTCACCTTTGACTAGTTCAAAATGCAGCATCATTACATCAACGCCTCAATGTCTTCCGTCCACTGGCTCCCTGTATGTTTCAGAATTGCTTTCAAGATTGTACTCCTCACTTTTAAAGCACGACTGGGTCTGGCACCAGCGTAGTCTAACTCATCTTCAGTTGTATCCTCTTTTGTAATCGGCCCCGATTTCTTGCTGTCTTTTTTGAAGTTTGAAGTTGCCCATCTGCCATAACACCATTAAACCTCCTTTAATGGTGCTCCCTTTTTGAAAAAGGTTACGCTTATCAGAACAGCATAACAAAGTTCGTTCAGGGACACAAGATCCAATAAGTTGTCTTTATGTACAGTATTGTGCAAAAGTCTTGAGCCACTGTACATTTCTTTAAATTTATTGAAACATGTGGAACCGTACATAAAAAATCTGCCTTATAAGGTGAAGACAGAGTTTATAGCCATTCTAACAAGCTTAAAAGTCTATATTTCTTATGATTGCCTTTATGCTTCAACACAGCCTGAATTCTCTTAGACAAACTTTCTTGAAATTTCTTCAAGAAGTCTTCAAAAATGGTCCTCCAGGCATCATATCCAAAGCTCTTTTTTGGATGTTGGCTGCCTTTTGTCCCATTCTCTGTAAAGATGATCCCACACTTCTTCAATAATGTTAAGGTCTGAGCTCTGAAAAATCATGACTTAATGTGGTCCACTGTGTTTTTCTGTCCAGATAGGCATTTACTGAACTGGCAGTGATTTTGTGCTCATTGTCATGGTGAAAAATGAAAGAAAAAAAAAAGTTAATGCAGATCAGAGGCTGTACAGCTGGTATTGCAAGGTGATGTAATGCCCTTATAATTAAATGGAATTTCAATGTATTTTATTTGAAATTATTATGTAATTATATGTACCTAAAAGTACTTAAAGACATAAATGTACTGTTAATAGATTTAAGTACTGCATAAGTAAGTTTAAGTAGTGTTTAATGTCATGGTAATTTTGCAGAAAAAATAAAGCACATTTTCCTGTTTTAAGTTGTAAAACTACTTTTTGGGGCATGGTCTGTTTTATGGAGTGCTTTTTTACATGAATTGTCTTTATTTAATATTCATTATGTTGATGTGTATGATGAATGTTCCTTTTATTTTGCCAATATAATTGTGTATAATTCTGTTCTCCTGTACCAACTTACAACAGAAAATAAATACCATAAAAATTTGCAGTCCTATGTGACCTTATAATGATGGAGCCCAGTCTAACTTATTTTCCCCTTCACAATCACTGTTAAAACATACGTTTTGAAAAGGAGCGTACAGAAAAGTAAAATACCTGGAGATTAGGCCAGGTTAAGCCACTCCATAATATGGCCTGCAGCCCGAAACTTACAGTGTAGTTACAGTGTAAGATAGGGAATCCCCCCCCCCCCAAAGTATAATTTGTGCCTCCTCACCTCTAAAATATCCAGAATTTAAATATAATACAATTTAAATTATAATTTAAAAACTGCATTTTGTATTTACTTTTGTGTTTGATGATGATATGCAAGTGGGATAATTACGCAAAACATAACATATCAAAAAGGGGGGAAACGATTTTTTCAACAGCACTGTATGTAAAAAAATATAAACCCCCAATATTGCCATATGTAGTATATATGTGGTGGAAGTATATTCACAGAAAAACTGCACTGCATTTTGATGTAATATTTTAAGTTTATTTTTCGAGGATAATGGCAAATAACAAACCAGCGTATATCAATTTGAAAAGCTTCATCAGGGTTTGACAAATACATCATCAGACTAAGTTTAATATCAGCCATGGGTAGCAATCTAGCAGCCCTTAACAGTAACCTGTAGAGGGTACTAAAGATAAAAGCATAAATCCACAAGATACAAGGGGTAACAAACAAACAAAATTCTAAGAAACAGTGAGAGAGTTGAAGACAGGCTCTCTTTGTATGCTACCATAAGCTGTGTTGATGGAATAAGACTGTGTCGTGTCACCAGACTCTTCGAGCATATCAGACTAGACTGGATCAGACTACTTCCATTGCTTGTGGATTTGCCTGATCAGATGTGAGTAAATCTCACTCACTGATTCTTTTCAAAATGTCCAGGCAGCAAAGATTATGTTGAGTTTGTCCTTGTGGTCAAGAAACATCCTTTTGAGTGGTCTCAGTGGGCCACTAGTAACTCGATACAGTGCACCCTCTCTAGAAGCATTCTGCTGTCAGTGCCAAGCACCATTTACTATTATTAAAACAGGAAGCACACTTCAAAAGCTGATGGGTCATGGGTGTTTACTGATGGCGTGACAGAAGACAATAGCAGTCATTTTTTAATCAAAGGTGTGAAAGGATATACTTTATGCTCAGTTTCATCCAAGTGCTACTGACTGGACGATGGCAAAGTAAAGATGGACAACAGCTCATACCCAAGGAATTTTGAAGGTACAAAGGTAACGTTCCATGCATGTTATTGATGATTTGACTATGTATAAATTTGTTGAACTGTAATTCCTCGATTATTGTATATTTATAGGGAAATAATTATTTCTCACTACAGTTTTTTATTCAGCCTTGTAAATCAGAGCTGAGAGAGGCAAAATGATCCAATCTCGACCTAACTGTGTGTTTTTGAGTTAGACTGTCCAGTGCAATGCTTTGCTTTCTGGGACCGACCTGTTTTTACGTACTTTTAAAAGGAGTGCTGCGTTTTTTAATCAAAATGAAGCAGCCTGCAGTTGACAGAGTGAACACAAGGTGGCAGAAGAGCCAAAGGCATTTTGCTCCAGTAACAGCCACACCAGAGAAAATCTACAAGCAGCAGAGCTCATGAGGGCTCCTCACCGTGCAGCATGACATGCTTAGAGATTCAGCTGAACATATTTACATCAGTAATGTGAAAACATGTATGAGATTAGATGTTTAATTTTACAAAGTAAACTGTTGATGATTCAAAGTTAGGGTATTTTTGTGTGTGCAAGGAATGACATTGGGCTGGTATTTAAATAGCACTTTTCTGCTATTCCACCTGTGTCTACTCTTTAGTCTACAAGCTACATTTAACCATGCATTCATTCTGTGCTCACATCAATGGACAACTTAGAGTCACCAGTTAACCTTTGGTGCATAATGACATGTGCTACAGGTGTTCAGCTACGCTTGTTATATACCAAAAATTAAGCCTTCCAGCCAGCCAGTCAGAATCTAGATCTTTATGCAAATAAGTGCTAAAAGTTGCACAGCAGTTGGTCTCATCCCTTACACAACACTTATTGCTTACGGCACAGAAATCTTCCTATTATATATCCACCTCCTGTTTTTCTGCTTCTTCCAGATTAGAAGTTGTTGGTGCTGACTTGCGAGTGTCACATTCTAGTTAGCTGCCAGGGTCATGAAACAGAAACACATGTCACTGTCAGTGAGGGCCATCGCCTCGGCACAATCTCCCACAGGAAACCCCTGCCAGAACAGCTCCAGACAAACACTTCTGTGGAAGCGGTTTTTCCCCTAAATGTGAATGCAATGTTGCTGCTATGAATTATGGTAGTTTGCATGCGTTTTTCATTTTTGTTTGTGATGCGTCATATGAAAACCAAAGTTCAAACCATTGCTGATGTTTGACTTTTAGTTTCGGATTTAATCGCAAGAGTGTGCACCATCAGCCAGTTTCAAATAATTTCAAAACTGATTATTAACAAAAAGGTTTCCTTTTAGATTCTTTGTTGTTTTTCTCTTTAAATTCTGCGCTGGTTTAAATCCTACAATCATCTGTGTTAGTACAGTCATGTTGCACAGGCAGAGGACAGAAGAAGAGAATTGCGATGTGGGTCACAGCAGGATGTAAGTGGGTCAGAGTCACCCTGCTCTGGTTTTGTAAAGAGGAAGAGTGGGAAGCAAAGGCATCAGCAGGATTTTGAGATGTGTGACTGCACTCTTAATCAATAACAGTTTCTCATAAAATGTAGGGTGTGTGTGTCTGTGGGTTTATCCTGTGGGTCTCTACGAGGAGACACAGCGACGGCAGATAGCGCCCGCTGCTTCGTTCCTAGCGTTATTTGGTGCGTCCTATTAACAATAACTGGAAGTAAAAGCACCACTTTCATAGGCTGGAACATGTGCCCTCTGACTCCCATTGTATCTTTGACCACAACTGCTAATTTCCTATTGTGGTATGTCAGTTTTCCTCTCTGAGTGCCAGAACACATCTATAAATATTACCAACGTATTACCCTCCTTTATAAAAAGCAGCATTACTGGCATGCTGCTAAAAATGGCGCCAAAAAAAAAAAAAAAAATCCCATGTTATGTTAGTGGAACAAACATTTTGCTAAAAGTACACTACAAAAAGGAAATCCTGCGCAAAAATAAAACTTTAGCAACAGTAGCGTGATGACTCCAAGTGTGGCTATGGTGGTATGCCAACCATGTCATTGGTTGGTTGGTTGATTGGTTAGCCCAGGACTTGATGAAGACTTTCACAATAAATTACGCTAACTTTCGTAAACCAATCACTTTTCTTTTAGTATCACTGTGAGGTTGACCTTTCATATTTTTAAATACCTCAACAGCTAGTGGGTTCAAGAAGTGTCTACTGACTTCCAACTAACGGTCTCCTGAATTTTCCTCTTGTGCCACCACGGGGTGCATAGTGTATCTCAGTTGCTGCAGGATAAATTTTAATACATCCATTGGCAACCTTTAGAACTAAACTGGTCATCACCTGATCCGGTACTACCACAGCTGTCAATTTTTTTTTTTTAGCAAGCTTTAACCGGATAAGCAGAAAAACATGGATGGATGCACTTCCTGTGATCCTCTGCAAGAAGCAGGTCAAAGTTTCACTTGTGAAATATTTCAACACCTGCGAGGTGGAACTATAGGGGCAGGGATAGCTCAGTAGGTAGAGTGGTGGCCCCATGACCGGAAAGTCGGGGGTTCGATTCCCCTGAACAGCTACCCTGAGGTACCCCTGAGCAAAGTACCGTCCCTACACGCTGCTCCCCGGGCGCCCAATGGCTGCCCACTGCTTCACTGAGTGAATGGGTTAAATGCAGAGAGGAATTTCCCCACGGGGATCAATAAAGTATACATTATGTTCCAGTCTTCCTTCAGGCTTCTGCAATTAGGGTTAGGGCTTCTTTAATGTTCCCCTCTTTTTATTGGAACTCCTACACTCCTACAAGCTTTTAACAGAAAACTATAACGACAAGATGAATGAGATTTCATTTGAAATGATTTCCTGTCTCTACGTTTTAGCCCTGCGACCAACTGGTGACCTGTCCAGACCTCTTGCTCCACGACAGCGTTGCTTGTGTAACGTGTTATGGTAGTGCATCGCTTCAAATTGTGCGACAGCCTTATCTCCTTTGCTTTTATACAAAACGGTGCAACGTATCCTCTTAAAAAAGGACTTTTTATTTAGAAAATTCAGCCAGCCCCACTTATGGTTTCCTCACAGATACTTCCGGTTCACTTCTCTCATATACTAGCAGACTTCCTAAGTAAAACAAGCCATTCAAACTCAATCCAAGTGTTTCTGTCCCGCTTTTGAGTTCCCAAGTGCTGTGAAAGTCGAAAAAAAAAAATTGCCTATTACAATAAAATGTTTAAAAGAATAAAGAAGCTGAATATTACAGACTGGACAAAATAAGACGTTATTTGTGTTTCACGTTTGACCCTGATGTGACCCTGAAGAGTAAGCTATGCTTGCAAATGATAACACAAATGTCTGATTCACTGGAACAGACACTTTTCCTGAGTAATCAACATGTGCTTTGCGCATATTTGTAATGTTAATGTCAGCATTGTTTGCATTGTCTTTCCAGCGATCATTGTGTTCTGTCCTGTCATCACTGTGTGTGCTGCCACGAGTGATGCCAGTAACAAGCGAGCAATCGACCAGTTTCATCACACAGGAAAGACTCCTTTGCACATTCCAGCTACAGCACACGCACCCACAGACACACGCACGCAAAGATCTCTCTACCTGAGGTGGCTCAGAGGAAGCAAGAATGTCCATTTACACACAAAGACACACACACATACATGAAGGCACACGCACATCCATAGTACACACAAACAGTCAGCAGGAAGAGTCAAGGTCAGTTCCTGTTTTTGTACCTTTTTTGAGTTCTACATTACTGTAAACCGCACATGGCTTAATCGTCAGTTTCCTCTGCTAATAATGACTGATTAACAAACAGCCCAGTGGAAAGTTCACCAAGGACACAGCTTTATGTAACCGATGGTCAGCGACTGCTGACCTTCTCTCCCTACTCAGCAGTTACTATCAGCGTAGAAGGAGCCGGAAAGCTTGCTCTCACTCACAGCATTCGAGTGGGAAATTCATTACACCATTTTATTCTGTGCTGGAAAATAAGCAGAGGGGAATTAAAGGTGTTTGAGTGTTTGTGGGTACTGTTGGAATCGTTACTCAAAAAAAGTAATGATTACACATTACCCTGCACTTTACTTCAAAGTAATGCAGTAAAGTAACCATTTTTCATCACTCACTGGAAAAAGTAATTTGTTACACTTCTTGTTACATTACTTTCCTCTTCCATAAATTGACCTAAAAGGCACTGTGACATAATAATCAGTTAGCAACATGAACCTGAGGCTGCAGTTCGGCACACCAATGGAAATCGCTAACTAAATGAAGATACACAAACTGTATTTTAATTTTTATGTATGAACACAAAGATGACAACATAAAGCAAAGATGAAAACCAGCTCAAACAGACTTTAAAGCCACAGTGATTCTTTAAATCACTCTGGGGTCTTGACTAGCTTTGCGTTAGCATACCGTAACCATGTAACTGTATTGTAATTACTGATTTACCACAGTAATATGTCATATTTTGTACATTACTAAAAAATCTAATGTAATTCCATCCAGTACTGGTTTTAGGTTGGTTTTTCTAGTCAACGAAGGCCTGTATTAGTAAGCAGGATTTGTAAATTCAGGTTTTCAGGCTCAGAAAGGTGGTTCGCTTTGTACTGTGGGCCTAACTACCAGGCGCTGAAAAATACAACAAAAACTCACCTTTCTCTATTGGCCAGTGTAGGCTAGCTTCAAAACATGTTTTTCTGGTGTGGTCGCTTTAACTCATAGGTAGATGCTGACACAGTCAGGTGTGCTAGCAGCCCCCTCTAGGTTATTCATTTATGGTTTTGTTGAGAGAAAATTCTTTTTTAGTCTGTTAACTAGCATTAATTAGCAGGTATCTGTGTCTGTGCTGTGCATGCTATGTTTGCTAACCAAATGTATTAATATTAGCTGACAACTTACCTTACCATCATCTTCAAAATCCGCCCTTTATGGGCCAAAAACCCCAGTTTCTTCTTTTTCAATTTTTTTTCTCGTTCTTAGCATCTTAGATGAAAATGTATTACATGCTTAATTTTTCCTGCAAACAGCAGAGAAAAATTAACAGTTTTCCAAATTTATTGGTTTGCAAATTTTGGAAAATTGTGATCCATGTTCTGCCCTGGCTTTATTCAAAAGTGGCAACGTCTTTGTTCGAATTTAGTGATACCTATGGGTATCTTGTAGAGAATCCCTCACGTAACACCGCTAAAGGATGAAAGCTTTCAAGGTACAGACAGCTACATGTATTTTTAATCTGGTTGGATAAATTATGGTGCTGTGTAGGAGGTGAAAAACAAGAAATTGTTCATTGTTAAAGCAACGTGAAGCGCTACATAGCTATCCTAAACAAACTCTTAGTTTTGTTGACTTGGTCTTTCACAGTGTAGGGGCAGAAAAGTTCTGCTAGTAATGCCGTCTGTAAATAAGTGTTGATTAGTGCATCTGATAGCACAGCAACTATCTGGCATTTTGGCTAAAGGCTGGAGTACAAAGGACAGCAGTGCTGTTTTTGGCCACGGGGAGCTACTACTTACAGCATCTGACATCACGTGAAAACTATGAATTGCATGCTGGGATATATTTTTAAATGCTCATTTTTGAGGATTACAGTAATAAAGTAAGCGTATTCTATGATACTAAATTACATGTTTATAAATAAACTCTTCCTTTTAACAGATTTATTTCATTTATTTATTTATTTCATTTTTTTTTTTTTTTACATACCAGGACGCACTTAGCTTTTCAACTAGGTCACTATTTCCTCTATGCTGGTCAGGTACTGCGTTCAATGACTGGTAATAGCCTTTTATTTGTGCTAGCTCTGAAGATTCCACAGAATCAATGTGCAGAGGAGGAGTTGTTCCGATTATGAAGACATCAGTATACGCAGTGTAGATGATACCTTTGCTGCTGAGCCAAGCTGCTTTCTTCTTTATTGCTTTAAGAAATAATTCCACACATCGGGAAATGAGGCTGCTTATTTTCTTTCCAAGAGGCAGATGAGAAAATCAATACTGCTGTTATATCTGTTCTTTACACCAGGAAGACACTGGACATTCTTATTGATCCCTTATGTCACGTTAACTAAAAGCCTTTAAGCATGGCCACACTGCACAGATGATTGTGGCATTTTTGTCCCAATAATATGGGCGCGCTAATGCATATTGTTATATCTATGTGTATCTGTGCTACATACAGTCATACATACATACAGCCATTTAAAAACTAAAGTTTTCACTGGAATCTCTGCAGTCGTGTGGAAAACTAAATACACCCTATGATATATTAGCTTGTGTAATGACCTTTAGCAGCAGTAACTTAAAGTAAAGTGCAATGCAAAGTGCTCAGGCGTTATAGCTCATCACCCCTCCTCCACCATGCTTGACAGTTGGAATGGGGTGCACATGATGTGCTGTATTTGGTTTTCATCAAATGCGGTACAGTGTATTGTGGCAATACATGTCCACTTTGGCTTCATCTGTTCAAAGGACACGTTTACACATTCCTTAGATGCACGTTTGCCTACGCCATGCTGCCACTTTCTTTTTGAGAGAAGAGACTCCCCTGGCAACTCTTCGAAACTAGCCACACTTGTTCAGTCTTTTTCTAATTGTACTGTCACGAACATCAACATTTAACACGCTAATTGAGGCGTGTAGAGTCTGAGATGTAGCTTCAGACCAGCAAACCGCCAAAACGTCTGCTTTCCTAGAGGTGCTCACATTTCCTGATGATCAGTTAAAAGCACCTGAGTGCTGCCTATGCTGCAGTCTGTGAGAAGCTTTGTTTTTAATGGCTGTATGTTGGAGAAAGTGAAACTGTGCATTGTGCTGTACAGAGGACCAAATCCAAACAATATTTATATAAGCATTCCAGCTTCATTATGCTGAGAATAATGTTTTGCTATTGTCTGTATTGTTGCTGCAAATAAATGTTGCAAATGTGTTTAATTCTTCCACAAAGTTCAGTTGTAGAAGCTCTTTAGCAGTGCATTGATTTCTTGTTTTTTTCCCCCCCTTTTTGAATGCAGACTTCTTTTATTCTTTAATTAGGATTATTTTGTCATTTTCATATATAGTTTCTCAACTGAATCTTTTTTTTCCAGATGAAACGAACAAATGACCAACACAAAAGGGGAGGATTACATTCCCGCCTTGTGTTTCCCTCCAATCCTTTGAGGCATTATGATACACTAAGCAGTACCACAGTAAAACCTGTTTATTGCTCCTGCACCTCTTTCACACTGTTAATCATTAATCCTTGAAGTATCAGTCATCAGCAGTTGACAGTCCATAACGACGCGTTTAAGAAAATGAAGCGTGTCGTCTCGGCTTCCGAGTAGCTCGTCTGTAAATAAGCATGAGAGGTTCTGCACTGCCGCCAGCACGAGGAGGCAGAAGTTTGAGCGTTGCCACATCAGTGTTCTTTATTAGTTTTTCAGGAATGAGGAAGTGAGTGAGGCAGCATCTTTACGGGAAGACAGCCAGTGTGGGAGGGAGGGGCGGATGGGAATGCACGTGGGCGGGGAGGTTATGACAAATATTTGTTAAGACAGACAGGAAGAGCTGGACGAGAAGAAGGCAAAGTGCAAAGGTGGAAAACTTTAATTACATTTGAGGCTGGGTAATCACATTTCTCATCTTACTCACACTGCGGTTGGTTTGTTGTGTACCCACCCTGCCTGTGTTACTACTTGCAATGTCTTGGCAACTCGGTGGTTGTTGTGAAAGGAGTCTTATTTGGCAAAGGGATGGCTTATTCAGAAAGGGAATTATTATAGCTTGGGGTGATGATACATTCTGTTCCCTTTCACAATGTGAACGATGTGTTCTACTTGGCAAGCACTGCAGCACATAGAATGCCCAATGTGAAGCTGATCACGGGTCATTGACATGTATGTGTTTGCCTTATTGATCTGAGTGTGTATCCAAGTGTCCTCACCCTTTGCCCAACATCCAAACTGCCTGCTGACAGAGCGGGAAAGCAGGCTGACCTTTCCTTAACGGACGTGACACCAACCAGCACAATGTGTAATGATCTGAGTCAGTTGGAGAGGAATGTGGCACTCCCCTAGAATCTCTACAATCTCCTGTAAACATCACACAGGTTCTCACAGAGTGATAGACAGCTAAGAGGGGGCGTTTGGGGAAGACTGACAGGAGCTGATACCACTAACCCATATTTTCTTTCATGTGGTTACATATGAAACAACTACAAAAGTATGTTTTAGCAGAAATATTCAAATGTAATTGGAGAAAATAACTCATGTTTATCAGTACACCCTCACAATACATGTCAGAACCTCGCAACATTTACTTGTTCACACCATCGATGTCACAAAAATATTCAGTGATTGTTAATATTCCGTATCCAGCCCCTCAAATTCTAAACCAAAAACATGAATATATTTCAACTTTTTCTTCCACAAAAAAGTATTAAACCTCATGCATATTTTACCACACTCGGTGGTAACATTAAGCGTCTATACTATGAGTAGGACCTAGCTAAAGGTACAAGCTATTGCTACCTTAGCCTAAACAATATTTAACTCTCTCTAGGCATCTGGGCCATCCTGAAGAAGATGACGCTAGCCTTTGTAGCAGAAGCAGCTCACAGACTTTGCAAACAACAGTGCTAACCTTTTAGGCTAAAAACATTGAATACTTGTTTAAGAGCAAAGTAAAGACTTGTCTAAAGTTAAGACTCAAAGACCTGTCTTTGAGTTGTTACTCAAGTCAAGTGGCTTTATTGTCATTTCAACCGTGTGCAGTGGTACAGTCCACAGTGAAATGAGACAACGTTCCTCCAAGACCATGGTGCTAAGTATATCATATAACAGACAATCAACACAAGACTACGTAAAGTGCAAGTGTGCAAAACTTGCAAAAATTACAAAAAAGAAACCAAAACAAAGACAGTGCAACACCAGACAGAACAGAACCATACAGACACAAGGCAGTGCAGACACAACAGTGCAATAGAAAAGTGCAACAATGACAGTAGGTTGTGTAAAAGACTGAGCATTATGCAAAAACCTGATGTATGAAGGTGTGCATGTGTGTGTGTGTGTGTGGGGGGGGGGGGGGGGGGTGAGGGGAGGGGGCC
>VUQG01021486.1:2439-27829 GCA_015106755.1 Etia nguti | reverse complement strand
TCTAGTTAACAAAAAACAAAAAAAAAACAAACCCCCCACCCCCCCCCCCCCAGTGTTGTCAATCCATTTGACAACACTTTAACCCCAGAATCCAAGTGAATTCTTTGAAGCAATACACAGGAGCGCAAGTGTCATAGTTTAAAAAAAACATATTTATTGAAATTGTATAAAAATAGCTTCTAAAATAATTTACAATTCTAATTTGAAAAGATGAAGAAAAAAAAAAACCCAACTATCCAAGCTGCGATCATGCAGCCAGAGAAGTCTTCTCAGTCTCACACTCACAACATTCACTCAAACAGCGCAACAAAAACCAGTTACCATCAGTAGACATTGGATGTTTACATACATTAGGATGGAAGTGCTTTTGGGACTATTTACATGTTATTTACAAGACATACAAACATACACATACACATCTGCTCTTTTCAAATTTTTCAAGCCATAAATATGGTCACATCTCTGCTTTTCTTTTTAAATAATGTGGGCCCTTCAGTGATGGTGGAATGAAATATATATATATTTGTATATATACACACACATCAACAGCCGAAATTCTCTTATAAATAAATAAATAAGATCTGTGACCAAAAAACACCAAACCAAAACAAACCTCATTGAGTGTGAAAAAGAAGACAGCAATAATAAATATCGTTCTTATTTACAATTCTCGTCCCCAGCGATTTTTTTTAAGACCTGCGTGAGGCACTGTTTATAAGAAAAAATTGAAGAGCAGAGGATGTTGTATCTTGGTATGGTTTTGCATTGTGGTGTGCATTCAGGTGGGTGTGAATGAGCGGTTGCCTAAGCCTTGTGTTTGTATACAGTACAACACAAGAAGGAGGAGGAAGCAGAGGTTGTAGAATAGAGGTGAATGCTGTAGTAAAGAGTGAGGTAAGTCCAGTGTTTTTTTTTTAATTTTATTTTTTTATGACTTGTTTGCACAGGTTGCTGCCGGAGCTATGAGGTTGTCTGGTTGCTAATGACATTGGAGTAGTAGAAATAGTGATAGTAGTGGTTATAAATGGCATAGGCTTTACTGATCTAGGCCCATGAGAGGAAAAACAATGACAGCAATAAACGCTATAAAGCCTTGTAGAAAGTAAGGAGCAAAAAGGCCATTGATAAAAAGCCTTTTTGTGTTCACAAATTCAAGTATTTTCAGGCGCCTACCCCCCAACAATCTCACAGAAGGCACTTTTCTTTGAAAAAAACAAAACAAAAGTCAAGCTTCTCTTCACCAGCGTCTTTGCTTTTCCCTCTTTGCTGTGATCTTGAGGGAGAGAGCAGTGCAACGAGAGCTTATATAACTCTGTCCTCTTGCCATTCAGCACAACAGCCACACATGTGCTGTGTTTGCTCAGAGCAGGTGCGTCCAGAGCACGCCCTCCTGCAGACTCACGGACGTCCGGTGCCTAGATCAGCGTCCAGCGAGGATGATGTCATGACACTAATGGTTGGGAAACTCAAGTAGTTGGGGTCGTGACGGTGGAGAGGGCCTGACCCGCCAGGCCGAAACTGCCAGATGTGTGCAGTTGCTTACACTTTGCTCTGGGGTGTGGTGGTCAACGTTCCTCTCCACTCTGCTTCAAGTCTTTTGTATCAGTGCAGTCCAGTTCAGACCAGAACAGCCCAATTCCAAGTGTCCGCGCCCCTATCACCGAGCCACGGCCACGGGGGTGGGTGTGAAGGCTGAGGGCTCGTGGCCGATGCTGTGCAGTCTGATTTCTGTGGTCTGGTTCTCTGTCTGCACCGAGGACGGTACTACAGAGGAGGACGTGCTCTGCATCCACGAGTGGTTGAAGATGTCCTCGAAGGATGGGCGGTCGGCTGGCCGCAGAGACAGACACCACTTGATTAGCTGCTGGCATTCTGGTGAAGAAGAAGCAACATGTAATTAGTCCTGGACAACACACAAGTAAAGTAGTAGTAGTAGGCTGGGATACGAGCTGCAACGTGGGTTTACCTGATGAGATTCTCCTCCGGAAGAAGACCTGCCCCCTCATGATCTCCTCATCATGTTCAAATGGGATGTCCCCGCACACCATGTCATACAGCAGGATACCCAGGGACCAAACTGTGGCAGAACGCCCGTGGTAGCGATGGTACTTGATCCACTCTGGAGGACTGTACACTCTTGTGCCTGTGAGACAAAAAAATAATAATAAAAGAAACAAATTAGCTTAAAAGATGAACCCTTTCTAAAAGAACATTTGAAAATATCAGAAAACCACGTGACTTATCATAACACAGTAATAGTGAAAATGAAAATATTTCTGGGGAGGGTTAAATGATAAACAAGGACTGGGGATTTGTCAGCTGAGCATGTTTCTCAGGCTGTTATCTGGGCTCAGGTGCCAGGCAGCGTGACAGGCAGTTTTAGCATGCGGTAAGAGAGCCTGCACGAGGGAGGGGGAGCAGACATGTGACTTTGTTTACAAACTTTGAGTTGTAAAAATACCACTTCCCTCCAGTGGGGGGCAACAAAACTAAGGCAAAACCGTCCAGCCTGTACTAAAAGGCGGCTGTGTGGAGTATGATTACAGAAGCTGGGAATTTCTGCTGTGGTCTAAACGGGCACATAACTTATAACCCTAATGATGTTGATAAAAAGTATATGTAAACAAGTTAGGTGAAAAACAAAAACAACATACAGCGCAGTGTATTCTGAGCGCAGTGAACTCACCATCAAAGTCCGTGTAAATTGTGTCCTTCAGCAGGGCTCCGGAGCCGAAATCGATGAGCTTCATCTCCCCGGTGCGGAGGTCGATGAGAATGTTCTCGTCTTTGATGTCCCGGTGCACCACGCCGCAGTTGTGGCAGTGCCGCACGGCCTCCAGCACCTGGCGGAAAAAGCTCCGCGCCAGGTCCTCCGGTAAGGCACCTTTCTCGGTGATGAAGTCGAACAAGTCCTTGACGTTCTCGGGTCTCTCCATTACTATGATGAAGCTGTCCGGCCGCTCGAACCAGTCCAGCATCTTGATAACGCCGCGGAAGCCCGTCCCGACTTTTTTCAGCAGGACGATCTCCATTGGAACCCGGGAGCCGTTAGGCTTTAGAGACAAATGACAAATACAGCATTCACTACACAGGTACACGCCCTAAATCAACCCGCATGTGTGGGTATTGATAAACAATGTGTTTTCTGTCTTAATTAAAAAGGCGCTAACACAAAATGCCAATAATAAAACTGCTTCCTACCAGCTCTCCCCACTCCGAGATTCTGTCCTTGGCTACATGTTTGACAGCGACCTGCCAAGGCAAAGGAGAGACCGCGTCACACAACGTGTACAACAACCGCACATGTAATAACCATGAAAAATAAATGAGCACATAAAAAAAAACTTATTCTACTAATAAAACATGGCGTACTGACCGGAGCTCCGTCGGCTATCCTCGTTCCGGAGTAGACGGTGCCGAAGCCGCCGCTGCCCAGCACGGCGCCGACCTGATAAAGCTTCTCGAAAGGCTCCCTCTCCTTCACTGCAACACAGTATAAACACAGCCGGTAAATACCGGAGAGCAAACTCGCTTATCCGCGCTGGAAACAGCGCAGTATAACGGCGCTAATATAAGAATATCAAATATTGCAACACGGCTAACATTACTGTTAATAAATGGCCGTCCTCGGCAGTTATTAAGTTAAACTAGCTGCTAGCGTGTGAGGCTGAGCCACTGCTGCAGCGCCGTCCTCCATGACAACACAGAGAGGGGAGAAAAAGGGCGTCTAACCTTGATGAACCTGGAGCTGGATTTTCGCCGGCATGTCTACGGTGGAGATGTGGGCCAGAGAATTGAGCTTGGACAGCAGCATTCCTTTAATATCCACCGCAGGTCAGCGACTTGTGCCCTTCGTCTTCGTTTTTGTTTTGTTGAAAGGAGTAGTTTTATTCCGACAGTGCGACTCTCCAGTGCTGAGCTCCGAGTCCACGTTGCAGGAACAAAAATGCGGTAGGGATCCTTTCATCCGAATAGAAGACAAAAAAACAGTCCCTGTGGTCCAGGAAAATATAGCCAAAAACGTAGTCCCGGCAAAAGGCTGAAAACCTAACGCGAGCTACGGCAGTTCCCCTGCAATGTTTTGTAAACAGTTGAGTAAAAATGCGTGATATAAAGAGATAAAGCAGGGTTCAACCTAGTGCCTCCGTCTGACACCGGCTCCTGGAAATGTCTAACGGGGGGGAGGACAGTTATATGAGAATAGTAAGGAGGCTGGTACCAAATGCTGACGTCTACATTGGCTCCGCCTTTTTCCGCTCGTCTACACCAATAAAAAGCAAATACCACATGTCAATCACAGACTGAAAATAAAGCCAACCGGCCTGCCAGACACAGACGTGGCGGGAATCAAAACGCGCCAAAAAGGGAGAGACTAAAGTAATAATTATGAATTCATGTTGGAGGGAAATGCAAATACAAGGCCAAGCGCTTGTCTCGTCCCTTCGCGGGAAACCAAACTGGGTGGGGTGAGGGGGATATAACTAGACCATTAGGAATAAGACTGAAAATACAAAGGCAGCACTGGTGAAGCTGCATATACCATCTTGTCTACTCTGGCAAACACTTGACATCACCTGCAGAGTTTTTTCTTCTTTTTTTTTTTTCACTGTTTGCACGTAACTTGTTAAGCTTGTATTTAACAAAGTTATCACCCTGTTGCTGCACTGAAGCATCCAAATTGCTTCATAAAGATATTTGTGCTTAAAACACACACATTTGCATGCACACAAAGTAAAGATACGTCCCGAGAGCAGTTCATCAATTTGCACTTCAGTTATGCTCACCCCATGCCAATCACCTGATTAATTTCACATTCAACACAAAGCTTTACGGGATGAAGTGAAGCCCAGGACTGTGCTTTCAGTTGATAATGCCTCTCAACCGGCCGCTGCATCAAAGAGGCGCTGGTGAGAATAGCTGCATTCCACTCATTCTTTCAAATTGGGTGGCCGTGTCTGCAGCCGTTCACAGGATGTGGGAAACTAGAGATAAATAGGCTTCCATTTACCCCCCTCCCCAGGCCCCCTCCTCTTTCTGCCCTCTCTGCTCCTCCTCTCTCCGCCTTCTTTTTCCCGCGCATGTTATTGTCTGAATGGCATGCTCCCTTTCCCCCACCCATGCTTAAGTTGCATTTTGTTTTCCTTTGAAATTTCACAGCAGATCTTAAAACGGTCATGCTGCTGATTTATTGCGTTTCACATGTATGTCGTGAGATGACGCACCCCAAAAGAATAAAACAGTGGCGTGTGGGTGGATGAGAAACACTGCTTTGTAGATACACTATGATTTAAAAAAAGGTGACAGATAAAGTGCAGATCATTTACTATTTTGCAGCTTTAGTTTATATTTAGTGGCAGAGATTCGTTTTTTTGTAGTTTTTTTTTTTTATGCATGGGCTAGCATGCACAAAAATGTGTGCTTAATGCACCATGAAGGTCATGGAGTGCATGTAAGGGAAAAAAAGACTCAGTGGGCTACTCTCTTAAGGTATTTTCAGGTCATTCTGGCTTAGTGGAATGACAATGAGAGAAAGCGGGGCTGTTGATACGTGCATTTGGGACACCCTGGGCAAATTCCTTTAGCCCTAAATGTTTCAAGACAATATGCAAATCTGGTGCTGAACAATGTAACCAAATGTCAATCTCATTTAAAAGGCTTCTTTCAAGTAATGGCGTGAATGAGGGCTCTATAACCAAACACATGTACCTTCCTTCTTTCTTTAGGATCCACGCCAGCCATTCTTCCTGGGTGTAGATTCCGTTTGAGGACTGCGGGGAGGCAAGGGGACACACACATGAATTAGCCCTCAGGAACTGTTGACTTTCAGACACTTCCTTTCCTGCATTCTTTTGTAAATTTTAGGCACCAGTTTGTACACATTTTTCTGCATTATTTGAAGGTAGAAATGCATCAACAGCTGAACATCTACTGGATGCATGTATGAAGTGTCTGTGAGGCCTTCTGCACTGCTTTAAAAGAATTACTCTGAACCCTTTCCACATTTAACATTATCCCCACTGAGTCGAAAGATTAAGCATTATTTTTTATTTTTTATGTCCTGTTTTGTTTGCTTGGCTCCAGACATCAGAGTCAAACTGTAATGAGTTTATAATTCTGTGTGACATCAGGCAGTGTTTGTGTCTTTTGTTTGGGGAAGTATAACCTTGTCATCTGATAACATTAATGATAAATTCATTTACTTTAATTTATAAACCCTGCCCACATACTTTAATAGCTCAGCTATGCTTCAGCAAGATTCCTCCCCATGATCAAAACTTCTGCACTTTACTGAAGAGATTTTGAAACGCCTAAATTCCTCAAACAGAAGCCAGTGCAAACACTGCTATCCCGTTAAGTGCCACTTGAGGCAGGCTCCAAAAAGTAATAAACATAAAATGTATTTGAATAGCACAAGTTAAGAAAAAACCAAAAACAAAGCAACAACACATCTTGAAACCTGGAGATTAGCCTTTTTACCATTTTCAGCTTGGTTTCAGAAAACCTGATGATGATACCATTTCATCTGTAAAAGGTCACCAACATGACATGTAAGCTTCAAACCTTTCATCTTCTTCTTTCAGGTCTCATGCTATTTCTTGCATCCTCCAAACACACCTTCCTGCTCAGCGGTGGCCCAGCTTCTACTGGTATTCTGCTGGTTAGCAGCAGTGGTGACGACAAATAGTCATTTTTAAACCAGGTCTCGACTGGTCCAACCCAAATGATGATTTGCATATAGAAACTGTCAAAGATTTTGTGCTGAATGCCCTTTCTACTCCAGTCCTCTTCAGTTATTGAGGTTTGGCAGTGGTGACAGTAGTATACTGGCTGGTGGCTGAGTCAACGCTGAGCCTTCAAAATGTGATGCCCAAAGCCAATGGATGACATTAGATTGGCTACTGACATCGACACCGACTTTTTTTTATTGGCGATGATTTTGACTTAGGGTTTCATTTACATCTCAACTATTAAGTAAGATTCAAACTAGAAGGTATAACTACATTTTCTTTGTTAGCAGAGTAGCAAAAACACAGAATTCTAAAAGTTTTCTCAATATTGGTCATCCTCCTCCACAGGAGAAGCTGTATCACTGTAGTTACTTCTAAAATACCATTCTTATTACTGCTTTAATTATATTTACACACACTTCCTGTCCTTCATTTTTTAATAGCTTCCCTCCCTGCACCATTGCCTTTTCTATAAAACATTTCAATTAGCATTCTTGTTGGTTTTGGTATCACTTTTTTAAAATCAAATATTTAAACCAGCATTGTGCATGCTCATGTACAGTGTACAGTCTCAGTCTGCTGCAATAAAGAAATCCAGTTGTATAGAAGTCTATTGGAAAATGGCCCTTGGGTCCCTCGATCTCTGTTGTACCCTTTTCTGAGATGGTTATAGCAACATGCTCGAACAGTATTTCACAATGCAATATACCCAGTGGGTAGGTCCACCTCGTATTTGCAATATTTGTGCAAAGTTTTGAGATTTCATTTACACAACTTTTTTTTCAGTTTCTTTATATGTTTGCATTAATTGGACTACAACCTTTTAACGGCTTGATTTTAATGTCACTGACCAGTCTTTGTAGCTTAAATCATATTTGCAACATTTGTATTCAAACTGAACATAGCTTCAGTGTCGAAATATATGTGAACAAGTGGATAATCTATGAAACTATTGTCCCAGCTGTTATGTTCCCGCTGTAATAATGTAAGTTTAAGTGGTTTTACAGTGGCATAGGTTCTGACAGGAGTGTGCACTTCACGCCCAGTCAGGGGCACAAGAGAAGTGTGTGAAAATGGAACGATCCAAAGCAATGAGTGCCACAGTTAAATGCCACAAGTGAGTGCATCATCTTTCTGTAGGCTGCAGATATTCCTGCCTGCATGATCAGCAAGGCTCAAGTGACAGCCATCTAAGCCCATCTGTCAAAAGGACAGGTTATTAGTTTGGGACCAGCTGCTCACTCCAATATCCTGACGTCTTTCCCCTAAGGGGAGGGCGACAGGTTCTCAGTGTAAAGCAGGGCATTCCGCTCTTTATGGTCGCCAAACAGAGCCACGGTGACCCGTGCAAGGAGTTGATGGGCTCAAATTTGTAGCAGGTTTTTCATTTACGTCAGTCTTATTCTGCATATTGAAACTTTAGAGGCCACAGGATAAAAAGGCCACATAGCTAAATTTGGCTTGCATAAAATGTCTATGAATTACTTCCTCTTTCTAGAGAAATGAAAACCATTTCCACTGGAAAGTTTCACAACACCAGTGTTTGTGTAGAATGAGTGGTCATAATCAGTATGTGCATAACCCTTTGTAAATATTTGGATAAAAGGCACTTTTATTCTGAGTTTTATGAGATCACTAAATGCTTAAAGTAGCAAAAAAATAATTAAAAATAAATAAAAAAAACAACAAAAGAAAACAAAACAAAAGTTTCTACTTTATTCTTTTGGTAGGCATAATATCCAGTGAAAATCTTGATACTGTGAGCTAACTATCTTTGGGGGGGAGCTTGCCATAAAGAAAAATTGTTATCTCTGTTACCTTTTGGCAAACTCCTGACTTGCTACTCCACCTTCGCGCTTCCTGTAAAAGTTATGAAATGTCCAATATCACATATTTAGTAAGCACACATTGGCTTCCAAGGAGATGATTCACTTTCTCTCTCACCCACATGCGTGACCTCTTTTTCACTCCTCTCAGGCTTCCTGGATTGGGGTAAAAGGTAAAACACCACTTAAGACACTTGTCCATCCATCAATCATTAACTGCTGGCCGGCCGCCTTCTTTAGCTGAACCACAGTTCCCACCTGCTGTAAGTAGCAGAAAAATGATTACAGAAGGTCGCAGGACAAAAGTCCACTAGTGCTTCCAACGAATTAAACACTAGATAATAGATTGAACTCTCCAATGTTGTTATATTCACGTAAAATCCTGCAACAAAAGCATGTATAATTATAATATATACTTATTTGTATTTTATGCATTTGCTGTCTGTGTGGAATCGAGACAGGTAATTATTGTAAATAGCTGGTTTAAGTAAAAGTGTGCAGGCTTTTCCTTATGATATGCATAGTGATGACTGTGTTAATGGACATTCTCTGTAATTTTCCCCCATAATGGGTTTGATACTTCACTCACAGCCTTATCATTCATGACAGCACCTTCAGAGCTCACAATAAATGCAGAGCCCCCCAATGCAGGGATAATTGCTGTTTATATATTATAATTGCTTGAAGCTGTGTGAGCCTATAGTGAACTCAAATAACCTCTCAGCTGTAATGATGCTAATGGAGATAAATTTAGCTTTCCTAATAGCTAGCCTTTTACACATAGACATGCTTCGCTCTCATTTTCTGAACAGAAAAAAATGATTTGTCATAATGAAGATTCCATGTGTATAAAAAAGTGTGTAACAAATGTAACAATTAGCTCATGATCTTCAGCTAAAATCCTCCCAAAGGACCTCAAAAAGGCATCTGTATGCTCATCACCGATAGCCGATTATCACTGGTAGGTGCGTGCTCTGTGACAGTGATTGACAAAGATGTCCACGTAATTAGAGGAGGGTCATAATACTGTCCTGCAGCTCAGCAGGAGGAGTAGCTTCATTCCTCTCAGACAAACAAAGCCTGCCTGTGCCACTTATGTTGACAATGAAGCCGACAGACAATGAAGCCTGCAGGGTCCTTGTGTCCTATTATTTATATGGGATAGTCAGGAATGAATGCTTAGTGCTGAAAGTTTTGGTTCCCCTTGCTTTCCCATTTGAGCTGTCACTGATTTCACTGCTTCGAAATGTCTTGGGTGAAAGTTACAATGCCTGGCCATTGCCCTGTGCTGCGACACAGGACCTGGAAGTTGCTAACCCAACCACCCAAGGTGGTGCACACTTAAACACACACAAATAAATACAACCGCTGAAACATTATCTGCCATGCTTCCAAACTACCAGCAAATTCTTTTTAGGTCCCCTCTAAATAAGGAAATCATGGACATGTGTGAATGATTGTGTGTGTTTAAGGAATGAGACGGGGAGGGCAAGTTATATTTAGAGATGACTTAAAGGCAGAAAGACTAGCTGTGGGCTGGGTAGCCTCTGGTGTGGCCTGACCTCTCCTCAGGTAGCCTCTTATCCCCTGCTCTCCTCAGGTTATAAGAGGCCTTGGGTGGTGGGGCTCATGGGAAAAGGCTCCAATACACATCAAAAGAAGCCCTATGTGGGAAAGCACTACAGAGTCCTGCTGGAGAACCCCATAGGTCACCACAGGTCAACTTTCATGTCAGCACAGGCCTGGTTTCAGGTCAGAGGTTATTAGCATACCTGTCCTGGGCCACTCAGACGGTTCTTCAAGGAAATTATCCCCACTTGTCCCAATTAGGGGTTCTGCTACTGAAGGGTTGTTTATGATCGTTGTTGTGTTGGTTAAAGAGGAGTGGGTATAATCAGTGTGTAAAACAGGCAGGCTGCTTTTCACATTGCGAGTGGTTACAATAACAGGACTATTGTCAGGTTTAGCCTTGTTACTGTGGAGTTTCAGATCATAGGAAATAACACATGCAACTTCATCCCAGCAATTACTGCTGATAATGACATTACCGATAGAAAATGTAAGGAAATGGTTAAACTGTTTTTTGGCAGCTTTGATGTAAGCTGCAAACTAGCATGTCTGGTTATAACCTGCAGGAGCATTACTTTTTTAACTGCTTTGGAGTTATAGGTCATGGTAAGTTGTATTATGCTTTGCTATGAGGCCAAACCAGTACTAACCAGAACCTGCTCTAAACCAGAAGCAATCGTGTACAGTTGAAAAATTCCATGTTATTGTGTTTCCGCGTGAGCAGAAAAATTAACCTAATATGGAACTGAAGTGGCCACTCAAGCCCCATGTTAAAATGTCCATGCTAATAACATCAAAAGAACATTCTTGCCTGATACAGCCTGGATCTTGGTGTTAGGCATGTGGCCACCGTAACTTAGAGGTGAAACGAGAGCTGTAGCTGATCTGCTAAGCCACACCTCTGTTCCAACTGTATAGAAAACATGGATGTTGCTTCTGTGTTTGAATAAGGAAGTGCCTTAAACTGGATTCTGCCTGAAGGCCTGATAGCTGTTGTTGAAGAAAAGCTTCCAGTCCGATAGAAGTCTATGGGAACAAGGCTTTCTGACGTAACCTCTGTAAACACTTTCCTGTTGAGTTCAAGGCGCTTTACGGTAAAGACCCTTACAATGCTAACGGTCTTTACCTTTGCATTGTAAGGTAAGACCCTACAATAATAGAGTGAAAACCCCAACAATTAGACAAATCCCTATGAGAAAGCACTTAGCAACAGTGGGAAGAAAGAAACTTTTTAACAGTAAGAAATCTACAGCAGAACAAGGGTCAAACATAGATACAAATACTGATTAAATGCAAAGTGGTGTATGAACACACAGAGAGTGAAAAGAGATGAGTGATGAAGAAATACCTAGTACATCATGAGAAGTCCCCAGCAGCCCAACCCTATTGTGGCAGAACTAAGGGAGGGTTCAGGGTAAGCTTTATTACTTATTACTATATAATAATAATAATAATAATAATAATTATAATAAGCTTTATGAAAAAGGAAATTAAGGCTTATTATAATAGTAGAGTGACTGTCTAGTTCCTCAATCCAAACTGGGAGATACTGGTCTGAGATACACAGAAGAGTGCCCTGTAAGCTGAAGGCCTCCCATTTTACTTTTAAATATCTTTGATACCACAGGTAAGCCTGTAGTATGGGAGCAAAGTGCTCTGTTGGGGTGATATACTACTATAAGGTCTTAAAGATAAGATGGGACCTGATTATTTGAGGCTATCTATGAAAGGAGAAGGATTATAAATTTGATATTGTACTTAACAAGGAGACAATGAAGAGAAGATAATATGGGGGAAATCTGCTCTCTCTGTCTCAAATCCACATGTCATTTTCTTTGGCATATCAACCAATAGAAACGAGGGGCCCTGTTGGTTGTTTCTGTTTGACATTAAAGACTTCTTGAAATTGCACTGCTATGCTAAAATAGCAATAACCAGCCCTCCCCCAAGATGCCTGGGTGAAGGTCTGCTGAAAACACCACTCTCAGCAATGCCCTTCCATTGGTTCTGTAATGGCTTTGAGCATCACAGTGAGGAAAGGGTGAACTGAGGGGGGCTGTGAAGCTCTGTGCTTCTGCAAGGAATGTGCTGAACCAGGAAGAAGTCTGCTAGTGTCACCTTCCCACAGAGGTTAGGGGGATCAAGGGGGTAGGGATTTGAAGGAGAGAAGAGCTGTTGTTTAACGGGGGCAGTACACATTCATCCACGTGGGAAACACACAGTAGTGACATATTAGACTGCTATCACACAAACAGCCCAGGGCACTGCAACCAGTCACGGCCAAAGAATGTTGGCGGCAGGGTTCTTTCAAAAAAATTCCCACAGGGATGGAACAAGGGGTTTCTCCTTTGCCCTTTCTTTACGTTTGGCAATCAGCTGGTCTGTTTTCATCTCGAGAAATCCGAATTAACGTGAGAAACAGCATTAGAGACAGGTTACACTGATGCCACCTATAAATAGCCCTGTCCCAAACAAGTAAGACTCCCCAACGGAATTATGGAACGCTGAAAAAGTCCCCACAATACTTATAGCTAGTACTGATTTATCTTTTCTTAGCATTTATTTTGTTCTGTTTGGTTTCTGCATCTTGTTTCGGTGCCCTGTCGTACTTTCTCCATTTCTTTCTCACTCCCCCACCCCCTAGAGTGCCTACAGTTGATTTGCATTGTGGCTCGGAGAGTGGGGTAAGCAGTTATTGTTGTTGTGATGGTAGAGGGGTTTTCCCACCAGCTTTTCCCTCTCCTCCAGCTGAATCAAAACACCTCTGTGTTGCTGCCGGTGATGTCATGGCCCAGAAACGGCTCAAAGTCCTGCTTCCCTGGGAAACCCCATATCAGGAAGTCCAGACGATTTTTTTCCCCCTCTCTTTTTGATTGTTATAGCAGAGCAGCTTGGAAGAGACTGTGAGGTTTCTGATTAGGTTCCCATCCGCTGCTGGCTGAAGAGGCCACTGTGAACCCACTGAACTCAAACGCCAAAGCGGCTTGGCTACTCATCTGCCTGTTTTTTCCCCCCCTAATTTGCATTAGAGCAATAATAAAAAAAAAAAAAGGATACAACACGGCTCTAAAAAAGAAAGCTCTTGCCAGTATTTGTGATTTATTATTTGTGTTGCTGTTTTGTGCATTCATGCATACAGGCTTAGGCCACAAGCAGTCATGAAATACAGCTGTCGATGAGTCATCAAGTAAAAATATCCAACAGCTGATTCAACCTAACAACAGGAAAACAAGCGTGGACTATGAGACCCAAAACAAAAAGCTGCATTCAGCAGGACCAACTGATTAGTGTTTTTGAACTAGCAAGAGCATGATCATTGGAGGATACTTGCTTACTGATGGTAAAGAGATATAGTTTTTATATAATCCCGATTCTAGTATAATACATTTCTGCAGGCTGTCTTATCCCAGGGCAGTTTGCCGTCGTCACATGTTGAGCTGTGTTGTTGTTTTGATATCTTTTGGATTTTTGGTTACGTTAGATATGCAGTGAAGGTCTGGACTGGGACTAACTAAATGAAAAGCCCCAGTTACACCCAATCTCCACCAGCTATGAGGTCACCCTGAGCTGTGGTTTAAAAGCAAGTTTTAAGTCCTGAAGCCCTCGAAGCCCTGTTGTACAAAGCCAGAGTTTGGGCTTTGTACTACAGGGTAACTTCAGGGTTAACCCAGTGTCACTAAAGTTTTCAGTGTCACAAAAATGATTTTCTTGTTTCTGTTGTCTATTTTATACATCAACAATTTGTTCTGGAGCAGGTGATGTTTGAGATAAGATAGCAATGCCATTAGAAGACCTGGAGACCTTGGTGCACAGAAGAGGGCCTGTGGTTTAAAAGATCAAAAGTTCTGTTTCTCTCTGACAAGAATCAATAAAATATTTAGTTTCTTAGGCGGAATGTTATTCTCTCCCCTCCCCCATCTAGGCATCAGCAATGTTATCAATTTCATTGTTATCCATTGCTGTATATGGAGTTATAGACTGTCAAGTGTAGGTTTGTCACAGTACTGTTATGGACATAGCTGGGGAGCCACCTGTGTTTTCTATGGCAGTTGTTGCAACTGTTAACTACTGTGGTTTACTGTTGCAACTGGAGAACCTTGTAGGCCTTTGCAGCCCATGAATATTAACCCTTCCAACCCTGGAAACCCGCTGTGCTGGTGTCATTTTAATAACATGGTTAACTTAGCATAAACAATAGAAACAGGATGAAACAAAAAAATTATATTAAAGCACATAAGCTGACCATTTGTGTGTGTGTGTGTGTGTGTGTGTGTGTGTGTGGGGGGGGGGGTTGTTGCTAACACCTGTTAGCAACAAAAAACATTACCAAACAAATCCCCAAAGCATCATCTTTCTTTTCATTTATTATTTTCACGGGGAAAATGCTAACTAGCCTACCTTGCTACTATTAGCGGTGACATCCACAAGGCCTAACTGTATGGCTTCACTTTTCTAACCCCTGCTGTGTCACTGTCAGCTGCTTTTGTGTATCTCACATTATTGCATATTCTTCCTAATGTAGGGTATGTCACTTGTTAGGGTAGTTGTTATGGTGCTATAACCACCATAATTGCAGAAGTTAGTAGTGCCTGTGGCAACATCTCCGTCACTACCACAACTAAGCAAGTGGAAATTCGAATAAATATTTACCAAATACTTTATTGGTCTTGATGAGCAGCACCATGTGGTTTGACATGCCATACCACATAAATAAACTTCTGAAAATATACTTATCATATGAGTAAAACTCAGTTTATATGTGATATGTGACTGCTTATTGAATATCCAGCAGCCCTCTCCCCGAGCTGCAACCCATGTTTGTAAATGTAATGCATTTAACAATGTAAATCCTGACTCTGTGGTCACATTCCCATTGAAACAGTAAGGTTTGTGTGGCTAGTGCTTCCTATTCTACCCCCTAATGAACTGATTTACCTTTAAATGGCTGGGGGACACAAAGCATAATTCTGCTGGCTCTGGCCTACTTTCCCTTCTGGTCCTCCCCACGTGCACATCCTGCACACACATGCAAATATCTCTATATGTGTGTGTGTGTATGTGTGCATGGGTGTGGGTGGATGGTAGCCTTGAAGGAGGAAGCATGAAGAGTCATCTGGCCATGCGGTCCCCAGAGGGAAGGGAGGGAATGCAGAGAAAAAAATATCTTTGCTCCCAACCTTCTTCTCTTCCCCTCTATCTCCAATGCTTACATCCTGTCTCTGTGGATGACACATACCCTGTCTTTTTCAGATCTGATACCGTTTCCCAGGGATAAACTGTAATGAAAACACCACCCACTTCATAAAATTGTAAATAAACATTCAGTGCTAATTAGTGCTGGGTACGAAGAACACGTCCTGTCTTTTTCTTTTTGCTCTCGTAAGCACCAAAAGATCCGATATTCTGTATACACACTGTTCAGGGACTGAAGATTTTGCGCCTGATGCGATTACATGAGGCAGCGTTTTTTTCGTTTGTGTTTTTCTTTTTCTTCTCTTGCGTGGCCTTTGCTCTCGGCTCTCAGCCACTGACCACCCTCTTTAAGGCTGCGGTTGAGGGTCACTGTGGAAGTTAATGACAGAGGAAGCACATGGTGACACGCAAATTGCTGGTGCAGCTCAATGAGTGTATGGCAGCTGGCTGGCCGGATGAATGATAGCAGCTTCTGTCACTTTAAAAAAAAAAAGAAAAAGCTTTTGCCTTGGTAGAAAAAGATGTCATCTGACATTTTTAATCTGTAATCTTGTAAAAGGTGCTGCCACCATGAAAATAATGTAAAAGTAGTATGATAATTATGGTGGTGCTTTATTGGGAACTGTTTTAGTTCCCACTACACTGTGGGAAGTTTAAAGGTGATCTGTTGTCACGTTCCCAGGGTTTTGTCTTTGTTGTTATTAGGTTTTGTTTTCTGTTTGGTTTTACTGCTGCTGTGGTGCTCTTAGTTTGTGATTATTGTTCATATGAAGCTTTTGATTCCTGTTTTGTTTTCATGGTCATTCTGGTATTTTGGAGCATTATTTCTTGTTGCAGTTATGTGAGTTCTGGTCACACAGTGTTTTGTTCCTGCAGTGTCTTCCCACCTGATCCTTCCTCTGTCTTGTTCTGTGTTAGTCTCACACCTCCTGTCATTCCTTTACCTCGAATCTTGTATTTGTCTTGTGATGGTGTCTAGTTTTGCTCTGAAAGCTGTGTTTGTGTTCCATTGTGTGCCATTCTGGTTTTACTTTCTGTTCTTCCCTTCTTCACCTTGATTGTTTACCCCACCCAAGCTGTCTTCACCTGTTGATTATTTTTACCTGTGTTCTGCTGCTTTGAGTAATTAGTGTACATACACACACATAATAGCCTCATCAGCTACTTCTTTGATCCACGCTGACATGATAGCATCTCATATTTGCTGCAAATTTATCGGCTGCACATCCATGATGTGACTTGTTCCAGCACATCCCAAAGTTGCTTTATTGGATTGAGATCTGGTGACTGCACAGGCCATTTGAGTACAGTGAACTCACTGTCATGCTCAAGAAACTACGCTGAGATCATCTGAGCTTTGTGATCTGATATCCGCGTGTTGGTGTTCTCTCATATATTGGATATCTAACATTGCCAAAGTTTTTATATATTGAGGTCAGGGGTTAAACTGAGGAACTGCTGGTGAGCTAAATGCTCATATATCAGTGTGGGTCGGGGACCAACATTATTACTGACAGCTTAGCAGTGATGTTTGAGAATTCACTTGGCTAATGCTATTACGCATTAACAGCAAACCTAACTTGGTATTATATTGTATAAATGAATAAAGCTTACGATTTGTCCCAGAAAAAAGAGTTTTATATAAACAAGGACATGTTTTTCTTATTTACCCACAACGCAAAGCCTTGGCATCACAACAACGTGATTGGTCAGTTGCAATGTTGATCCTGCACCAACATTATGATGATGATGTAGGAACAACAGCAACATGGGGATATCAGATACACCGTGACCTGGGACGTTATGCTGCTGGAAGCAGCCATCAGGATATACTTACACATAAAGGGACATGGTCACTAAAAGTACACAGATGGACTGTGGTGTTTAAGCACTGTTCAGTTGGTCCTAAGGGAACTGAAGTGTGCCAAGAAAATGTTTCCCACACCATCACACCACCACCAGCAGTGATGTAAGGCAGCAGGGATCCATGCTTTAATAGTGTTTACACTATGAAAGCATGGATCTGACATTAACACTATGAAAGCATGGATCTGACACAATTTCAGACAGTAATCTGACATTGCTGTCTGAAATTTGCAGCAGAAATTGAGACTTATCAGACCAGGTGACATTTTTACAGTTTTCTACTGTCTAATTTTGGTGAGCCCGTCCAAATTGTAGCCTCGGTTTCCTGTTCTTAGATGTCAGAGTGGTATTTTCTTTTGCTGCTGTAGTTAGCTTTGCCTTTCTATCAGCTTGAAGTAGCTGGACAACTTTCCTATGACCTCTAGTATTAATGAGGTATTTTCCCCTGGAGAACCGGTGCTGACTGGACAGTTTCTCCTTTTTGGTCATATTTTGTAAATCTTGGAGATGGCAGTGTGGTAAATTTCCAGTAAACTGGCAGTTTGTTGTTCAAAGTCACTTAAATCACCTTTTCCCCCTATTCTGATGGTCAGTTTGAACTTCAGCAGATTGACTGGACCATGTCTACATGCCACGATGCCTTGAGGTGCTATCATGTGACAGATATTTGTATTATCAATGAGTTGAACAGATGCACTTGATGAAGTGGCTGGTGAGTGTGTGTATATGGTTGTCTCAGTATTTCAAGAACCTTTTATACTCATTTCCAGCTCCACTGTTTTATTCTCGTGCTCTAGAGTGAGCGTCACAGTTCAAATTAATGCTTTTTTAAAATTTTTTTTATCTTACCTCGGTCTTTGGTACAGTCTATTAGTTCATCCACTGCATCAGACAAGCTGCTTTAGGTCTCTTGCAGCACCTTTTAATCTGCTTTTCTTCTGATTTGTTACCCTTTGCAAACAAAAAGGTTTCAGCAGCTGTGTGCCTGTGAGGACCATATTAGGGATATCCCCTCTCTTTGACATCACAAAGACCCAACAGTAGGAAATACAGACAGAAAACCTGGTTGGACTGACAACCAAGACAAAATCCAAGATACAATATTTGACAATGGAAAGGAAGAGAAATATTGAACATACAGTAGACAAAGACCAGGACAAAAATGGTCTGTAATGGAGTGTTTAGAGGAAGCTGGGGCTTCCTAAGCATTTAGCTTACCAGCGGTTCCTCAGTTTATCCAATGACCTCATTATATAAATACTCTGGCAATGTTAGATGTCCAGTATATGAGAGAATATAAGCAAAAGCGCAACGGGTCCACTTCAGTTTCTCATATTTTATAAACTCGTCATATGTTCTGTATTTAAAGTAATAAAAACAAAAGAATGATTGACTATAGCGTTCCATCATGAACCTGTTATTTAAGCCATAATTTCAATTCCATGACCATATCAGCAGTCTGTTGTTATGTACAGTGTAAAACAGTCTATATTTTACGAGGAACGTGCCCTTTGTTTTACGTCAGAGCAGCTGTTTGCTTTGGTCTTCTCCCACAGATGACCGCCTGCTAAACTCACAGTGCTTCAGAATGTGGACAGGTCAAACAAAAGCTACGCAAAACCTCTGAGCCCAGGTTTTAACAACACACACGGATGTGTAACTTTCCTTTAATGTTCCTCACACACCATCGTGGCTGCTTGTTTACAGGGAAGCCTACTATAAACAGCAGCCACTAATGTGAGGAAAACGTGGGAGAGGCACTGCCTGGAGTCCCAACCTTTGTTTACATTCTCCAGCCCTGACGTCAGCGGCGAGCGCAGGGCTTGGTGGATAAACAGTGGCCATACGGGAGGGTCCTGTTTACTTACCTGGGGAAATTACTGTAGCACTCTGCTACATCTTTAGCAAACAGGAGATGGGGAGGATGGAAACACAGAGAGAAGCGTAGAATGAGCCGATAACAAAAAACACTGTGTGGAAAAAGACAGGGGTTTGAAGCCAAAGGTGAAGCTGCACGGCCTTGTTAAGCAAATACAGGCCGCCGCAGCAGGAGCCGTCACTCCAGGTAACCTGAGCCACAGGCAGACGTCAGGCATCGCACAAGAGATTTCCATTTTGAAACTGAGCTTAGCTCAGTTAATAACCCTTTCCTCCCCTTGGAGCTCACTGCTCGCCTGTGTATATCTCTGTAGATGCAGGCAAACTGATTTCTCGACTAGCACCTTTCCTTTTTTCTCAGTTAATTCATTCGAATTCAAGTCAGGGAGGAGCAGTTGACACTTGCCACTTTCCCACTCTGGCTCCACCCATCCTACAGCCCTGCAGCAGCAGCTCCATCAGTATTCATAACAAATGTGACATTTATGATTTGGCTCTGAGGTATTGTCCTGGGGGCACTGTGGAAAAGCAGCTCCTGTCCCCGGTTCTCATGACAGTGGCTTTGTCTTACGCAATATGTACTGACAGCTGCATACCTTTCAGTAATATTCTGGTTTAACTTTTACTGCAGGTGAGCTGTCAAGGAATGAATGCACACAGGCCGCGCCCAAGCGCTCCGCTTCTCTCTGCGAGCCACGGTTCAATCGAATTCCATACATTTCACTTTGTGCTATTAGTCATGAGTTGTCATGTTAATACTTTCCAAAGGAATCCTGTTCACGCAGGTGGGGAAAGCAGTTCTGACTTGAACTTTAGTAACACCAGTAATCTCCTAGTTGGACCTGCTCTTACAGTTTCGGGCCTCGGAGGTGATTGCCTGTCTGCTTTTGTAGCTCCAGTCAGGTGAAGCAGATGACCTCGATTTGACAGCTGCTGCACCAGCAATACACATAGGACCAAGACAGTTTTATTATACAAATAAAACAAGCTTGTGGTGCATTCTCAGGAATATTTCAGCGGAGACCACTATTGTCGAAAGGGGATAGCTATTTCCATCTGCGCTCATTTATATTTGGCAGCAAGTCCATATTTTTGGGATATGCATGTTTAGGAAGCATAGGTAGTGAGAGCAGGAACAGCACAGCATGGAAAAGATGTGATCAGTAACAGATATAACATTAATTAAGCCCCTGAGCTCTAAGTCATCCTTAGTTACCCAAAACACTTAAAAAAAGGAAAAAGATTTTGATATGTGTCAGAGTTATTATTTTCTTTGTTCCCTGATCTTTTCGGTTAGGATTAGGGTTGGCCCCCTTACCAATTATGATTTAGACCTCGTTGGTCTAAAGTTAGGAGCTGGGGTGATGCTGGGTTGCAAAGCAGCTTTCCGAGATGCAGCCAGTGTGTTCAGACTGAACCAGCTTAAAAAGTATGCCCTGTATGAGATTTGCCAATTTTCTACTCAGCATGAGTGCTCACTGCATTTTATACAACATGCCTCATCCAACCATTCACACACGTTCATATAAGCAAATTTTTCTACATCTAAGTGCTTTTTGTCTTACAGTCACACACCCATGAACGAATCAGGAGCAACTTGGGATTCAATGTTTTGCCAAAGGACACGTGGAATACCCAAGGAATCATCATCAAGAATTCTTTATAGCAAAAACAACCCTTGTCCTTGCTAGTATACTCTCCACTTTATGAAAAGGTAGAAGAAATTTAGTTAAATAAAAGTTTAAGTAAAGAAGAATGGCCTACTTTATATCACTGACAAGAAAATGTTCCTTACTGAAAAAGTAACGCAGAAAAAGTGATTAGTTACAATATTACTTCATGCACTACCGCATACACTCATCACACCTGCTGTGTTTAACATAATATGGTGTTATTTTTATATTTTTGTACTGACAGTGTACACAAAACAGACACATTATCTATTTCTAAACCCTGAGCTGAATCACTGTATCTATAAACAGTCAACTTAGGAGACTATATAAGATACATAATGACTCATCATCTGAAATTAAAGTAAGAAATGGAAAAATATTAACACCTAAAACAAACATGTATTTTTTCTTAAACAGGGAGAACTAGATGTTCTCCATAAAGCATGAAGTCTTCATAGAAAGCTCACATTTTGTGTGTGTCCGTTTCCCAGTGTTAGAGGAATGAAGCAGACATCTATAGTAGGGTAAGACAGGCTAGAAGGTGGAAGAACATGATCCATTTTGGCAAGCAGAGCACTCTGCAGAGGCATTTTAGGAGGGTTGCATTTAATGGATAAGATTACTTAACGAGCCAAAATGAGCTGATGGTCTGGGTAAAACATTTAGGACTGTTTCTGAGTCTGTGTGGCCAGCGGGAATAAAAGGAGAAGCTGAGTATGCTACTAAAGAGCTGTGGTTAAATTCTTACAAAGAGGGGTATAAAAATCAGCTGAGATGGTGATCCCTATATAGTACAGGTTTTGCAAGGTCAACATTGTGCACATAACGAGATAAATGCATGTATGTTGAAATTCAGTTGCGTAAAAGTGAAATGTCAGATTTATGTAATACTCACAGAAGCAGAACTGCACACAGACACCCAGATTAAGGATGTGAGGGTAAATTATTCATTTTTCCTTCTGTGCTTGGTGACCTGGCCACTCTTTGCTAATATTTGATATATATGTGACACTTCAATAAACACTGCCCTTTACTGTCTTTCTTGGATCATTAATTGCAGTGTATTTTTAGAAGAATATCCACAGCTTAAAAGGAACCTATTGTGTTTATTTCCAGCTACATATTGTCGTTCTTGTCATACTTTCCTAGAGATTCACGTTTCAAAATAATCCTTATTTATTTTATACTGAGCTTGCTCATCCACTGTTTGAGGCAAGCTGTTTTAACTGCTTTTAATCTGATTGGATGCCCCTGGTAAACAGAAGATTTGAACAGAAGGTGGTTGGGGCTTCTGCGCTCACAGCCAGAGTAGTATATCCAAGATCAATAAATGGTAAACAGTGATCCAAGTGGCTCAGATCACAGATGGGGAAAAAAGTTGCTATGCAGTCCTCAAGTGATTCATATGTTCACTTTTTAAAAATGAACTAGGATCTTCTCCCATCTTGTCTGACAGTATAAACTTTAAGAGCAAAAGGCTCTTAAGAAAGTGAAAGGGGAAAATACGCTCTAGAAAACACATTTATGAAGGGAAAAATCAAATCCAAATTCAAATCTGTTTGCACTTGAAACAGTAGCTACACAATAATTGCTGACTTGCCATTTTCAATGAATACAGCTTGAGTGTGGTTGCTCCAAAGGTTACGGTCGGATCCTGTATCTCAGGACTGCCTTGTTGTGTTGCATGACATAAATTGTTTGACCTGTGAGGCGCTGGTGGAAACACCTTTGGGATCGCTCATGACTCATCCATAATCTCTTTGAGTAGCCTGATACAACGCTTCACTGCTGGCTCATTTTTGTTTGAAGGGGGAAGATAGTAGAACACAAGAAGTCCCCGTTTATTACTGACAGATACAGGAAATTCTGCTGTTTGGAAACAATTTATAGTTGCAGAACTAGGCTGACAGTGGGCACATTATCGAGCAGACAGAGTGAGAGTTTGTGCTGATCCAATAAATCTGCATTATGCCAGTTACATATCTTCTCTGGAATAGCTCAATCGGGAAATGGCTTTTGCTGTTTGCAGTAAAAGTGGGCTTAATTACAGAAACAAAGAGCACTGATCTGGATGTGCTTTCTTTTTTTCCTGCCTTAGTGTGAAAAACACAGAGTAGAACTGTTGTTGTGTTCATAGGGAGCCTTTGCTCCACCTGATCAAGGCCCCTGAGGCAGCAAGTGTCCTTCACTAGATACTGAATCTCTTCTATCTCCAGCAGTACTCTTTAGCTCAGCCTGACCCCTGACCTCCCTGGGAAGGAGGGATGTGAAAAGAACAACTCTCCTTTTGGGATCAATAGATTATGAAAAAAAAAGTGGATGAGAGGGGGTGGGGGGTCTTCTTCATGGAAATGAATCATTTCTCTGGGGAAATTCCTTTTGAATTGCTTCCTGTGGGTCAGGATTCTAAATAGGTTGTGGGCCTATTAGTGATGGATCCCCTCATGGTAATATGTTTTAATGAGCATAAGTCCCTGGGCAAGAGACTACATTTTAGATTTTTGATAAGCAAGAGTTTAACGGGGCATTAGGCAATGTGTGACCTGTAATGACTGCTGTGGTTGTATGTGAAACTCTGGAATTTTTGTAGTAGCAACAGCACCCGCAAGAAGATATTTTTGTCTTATAACAACAGCAAAAAACTTGATTTGCTTGAAGCCCTAACCACATGGACCTAGAGACCTGGACTTATTCATCTGGCAACCACCAGTTATAAGGGAAAATCTTTTATTCTTTGAATTTCAGGCTAACACTGGGATTAATTAGTTCCTCATTGTGCCTGCTTTGATTGCTAGCAGATTGCAGCAGTCACCTGTAGCTTGCATGAAAGACAGATCCTACAAACACCTGCTGTTTACTTAACGAGCATTAGTGAAACTGTGAAATGTGCCTTGCAAAGTAGAAATGGAAACTATTCACCTTCAAAGTTGTGCCTTACCAATGCAGCCAACACATTTTAAAAGGCACAAGGTTTTAGTGTTAGGAAACTCGACGTATTCCAAGTAGTCTACTGGCAACCACGTCAACCTGCTAATGACTCAAGTGAATGCAAGGAAATTTTTAGTGCAGGACGTTATACCTCTTTATGACCAATTTCACGCAACCACTCGCCAACCTGTTAGGGAATACTTTTTGCTAGCGACCAGCAGTTGCCAGGGGGAAACCGACTGGTCTCTAGGCCTGTGTGAATGGAGATTTAACAATCAATTTAACAGCAACTGGTAACATCCTCTCATCAGCTGACTAGAAATGCACTTTTCTCCCTCGTGACTTGCGGTTGCCAGTTGGTCACCATCCGGTCTCTAAATCTATGTAACTGCGCCTTATCGGCACAGCTGTGCAGTGGTTAGAACTGTCATCTTACAGCTAGAAGGTCCTGGGTTTGAATCCACTAACTGGCTTTCACCATTTCTGGTTTGTTTGCATGCTCTCCCTGAGACTGAGTGGCTTTTTCCAGGTACTCCATCTTCCTCTCACACTTTCAAAGATGATGATACATTTTTCCAGTGATTTGTTTGATTTTCCTCTGGCCTGCAGGAAAGGTATTTTTTAAGGTAATTTATTCTAGTGATTTTAAATTGAGCATCGGTATGAATGATTATCTGTCTCTCTATGTTAGCCCTGTGATAGACTGGTGACCTTTTTTGGGTTGAGTCATTTTATACCCTTTGTCAGCTGGTATAAACTTCAGCCCTCTGTAACCCTGATTTGAGTCCTCTGAAGTTTTCTCACTAAATTATGGCCGGTGAGACACTTGAATGTGATAAATATACGAATAGATACTAAAGGACTTTTTCAGCTCTCATAACTGTGGCCCCGTAAGAACTTGGATCTGTAGCTCATAGACCTCTTTTTATCAATGACAACCATAGAGTAGATGCGTTCCCTCCATAACAGGAACTTTGCAGATGTGAGCATATGTTGATTGACGAATGGATGAATCTGCCGGTAACCAGCATCAATAAACATGGGTAAAACATTTGTGGTGTTTGAACAAGCTCTTGACGTTAGTGAAATCCAAACTTTGAAATGACCAACAAACTAAATATGATGTGATTATTATCAATAACGCTTAAAATCATGTATGTATTACATAATTTCCTTAGTGATTGATAAAGTATTCTGATGCCATGTAGGAAATCTAAATCAGTTTTAACTTGTCAGAGCAAAACATCAAAATCTTCACTACCAGTTCCTTTGTTTTGGAACTACTAAGCATCCACCACACCACGGGACAAAGTAGAGAAAAAATGAAAAATCTGAAACACGATTGCAAGAAAATGAAAGCCCATCACAAAAAGTGATGTTGCATTACCAGCTGCTATCTGGCTATGATATCACTTCAGCATTCAGCCTGCAGCAGAATAATGAAAACAGAAAAGTAAGTAGTTTCCAGGGGATTTCCCCAGTTGGTACTTAGCCCCAGGCACAAAAAGTGTCTGTTTTCATCTTTTAAAAAATAAACACATTCATTTATGTCTTTCATTTGCTTTTCAAGCAAATGCTCCAAAAATCTTCTGAGCCAGATACCAAAAGGGGGAATATTGGCCTATTAAAAATCCTCCTATTGCAGAACAGGCTTGTGATTTACAGACTCCTCCTCTTCAGCTCTTCAGCACTTACTGCTTTTTTTTTTTTTTTTCCAGAGTTTTTTTTT